>PVKM010029919.1:0-17530 GCA_004027735.1 Carollia perspicillata | reverse complement strand
CAGCATTAAAATAAAAAGAGAACCAACTATATGGGAAAACATTATTTGCCAATGATACCTCAGACAAGGGTTTAATCTCCAAAATATACAAAGATCTTACAGGACTCCACTCTAAGAAGACAAGCAACCCAATTAAAAAATGGGCAAAGAACTTGAACAGACACTTCTCCAAGAAGGACATACAGAGGATCCAGAGACACATGAGAAGATGCTCAATATCGCTAGCTATCAGGGAAATGCAAATTAAAACCACAATTAGATACCACTTTACACCAGTCAGAATGGCCATCATAAACAAAGCAACAAACAACAAGTGTTGGAGAGGTTGTGGAGAAAAGGGAACCCTAGTTCACTGTTGGTGGGATTGCAGACTGGTACAACCACTATGGAAAACAGTATGAAATTTTTCTCAGAAAACTACAAATGGACATATCTTTTGACCCAGCAATTGCACTGCTAGGATTATATCCCAAGAATCCTGAAACACCATTCCAAAAGAACCTATGCACCCCAATGTTCATAGCAGCACAATTTACAATAGCCAAGTGTTGGAAGCAACCTAGGTGCCCATCAGTAAATGAATGGATCAAAAAACTATGGCACATATACACAACAGAATTCTATGTGGCAGAAAGAAAGAAGGAGCTCCTGCCCTATGCAACAGCATGGATGGAACTGGAAAGCATTATGCGGAGTGAAATAAGCCAGGCAGTAAAAGACAAATACCATATGATCTCACCTTTAATAGGAACCTAAGCAACTAAACAAACAAGCAAGCAAAATATAACCAAAGACATTGAAATAGAAAACAGGATGACAGTATCCAGAGGGGAGAGGGGAGGGAATTTCAGGGAAAAAGGGAGGGGATTATAGGAACAAGTATAAAGGACACATGGACAAAAACTAAGGGGGGTGGAAATGGGAGGGAGGGGGGTGGACTGGGACAGGAGTAAAGGACAGAAAACTGTACTTGAATAACAATTAAAATTAAAAATAAATAAATAAATAAATAAATAAATAAATAAATAAATAAATCCATGCTGTCACAAAAATGTTCATAAAGACTACAATATAAAAACTTTATAATATAATGTTATATTAAAAAGCAAGGTATAAATTTTATATATGTTAGTATCTCAATAGTATTTTTACAATCATGAATTAAGACCAGAAGATGAAAAAACAAAACATTTTATCATTTATCTTCAATGTGTACAATTCTTCCACCCCTTATTTCTGTATTTTTAATTTTCTTTAATAAATATAAATTTTAAAATTAAAAAAACACTGAGCTGAGAAGCCACATAAGGGTAAAGCTTAATAAAGGTGGGGAATGGTAGAAGTTATAAATGTGAAGCACACTAATCATATTGTCCTGCCTGATTTTTAAAAATTAATTTGCACAGCTGATGCATAAAATTTGTTGGCAGATGAAAGGTAAGTCTATGTTTTATGATAGCAATTTACTATAAAGTGTCTACCTTTTCACACAATATACACTAGCGCACCTAAGATGGAAACCTTTAGGAAAAGGCAAAGAAATCAGATTAAAGAAATTATCATGGTAATAATAATTGAACTTTCTAAACTCACGTAAATATTGAGTGCCAACCGAGGTGCACATAGGGATTTACTTCCTACAGTAACTTAGTCTCAGAAAATCTGATTTACTAGAGCACATGCAATAGGACTGTTAGGCAGTTTTATTATCTCATTAAATCTTTAAATTATATCTGCAAGCTAGGCATCATCCCCTTTTAACAGATGAAAAAACCCCATACTCAGACATACTGAAATACTTGCTCGAGGTCACAGTGAATTCATGGGTTGGAGCGCCCTGGCCAATTTTCTCTCCCATCAGAGCCAGAGCGGTAAGGGTAGAGGACTCGGGTTTGAATGCCATCCTCAGCGGTGAGTTGTGAATGCCCGAAAGCAGAGTGATAAACCCTGGCAACCCCACAAGCACCATATTAGACAAAAGCAGAAATTATTGTTGAAACCTTGCATGCAAGAGGATGTAAGAACTTAAAAAACATGTCAAAGATATCCTAAAACTTAAAAAAATGAAATACATCATTTATTTTAGCCTGAACCTGAGAATTCTCCTACATAGCTGAAAGTTTAAATAGTGTAGTTTTAGAAGTAGTCCTTTATCTTGGTAATTCCTTTCCCAATCTAGTCAGGGAGGTTCCAGTTTCTTTCCTGTAGAAGTAAAACAAATTTAGAATCTAGTAGGAAGATGTGATCAGCTATCTTTTTGGCCAAGATCATACAGCGAGGACCATAGGTACAGGTGTGGCAGGGCGAGAAAGTGTATGAAAATCCTACACCGACCACGTTCAGCTTCACGGTGTGCAGCCGTGCAGTGCCAGTGGCCCCAGCGCTTGATTTAATGCTCTTTTGTAATCATCTTAAAATTCTTAATAATTTTACCTTTAAACTTCAGTGTTGTAAGTGAAGTCAACCGGGACATTCAAGCATGTGCCTGAAAAGAGGAGACAGGTGCCATACTGGTATCTGACATGCCTCGCCACCTCTTCACACCTGGTGTTCAGAAACCCCATGAGCACCAAAACAACACATGAGAGTTCATCATTCCTCAAGGCCCAAAGTGAGTATTAAATACGAGCATGACATCCGTGACTGAGTAAGCAGAGGCACTGGCAGCCTGGAACGGCCATGCTTTCCTTTCAGACCAGAAGTTGATTCAAACACAGAGAGAAAACAACGGTGTTCTAAAATATACAAATGACCAAGGGATCCATTTACACTTTATTCCTAGTGTTACTTTCCTGTATTAGCTAACCTATTATACTGGAAGTGATAACAGAAGAAAAGGGAAAAATGGGGACACCCATAATTTATTTTTCCTTTCAGAACTTCCTTAACTCATCAGTAAGCCAAAGATTAAGAATATTAGTAGAATGTGTACATATCAAGAAGTGAAATAAAAGTAATTGAGTTAATTTTGTATGGGGTTTATACTTCTGGTAAGAAAGAAATACACATCCATACAATATACAAATTTGCTGATTCCACATGAGTTAAATGTTTTCAAATTGCTTTTAAAACCAGCATTACGCAATACAAAGATGAACAATAAAATGTATGGTAATAATTTAAATTTTTAATTTTTCTTTTGTTGGAATGGCATTAAATAATAAACAAAGAACACCCTGGCAAGTCAAGAGAGACTATGGAAGAATGGAAATAGGTTTATATCTTAGTACATTTAACTACATTTTTTCTGCTTTAAGAATAAGGGGCTCCAATTTTCTTTTTGTAGCTCACAAAATATGTAGCTGTCCCTCTCTCACACCATTACAGCATTTCTTGAAATTCCAGGAAAGAGCCACAGTTAGAAAAAGAAAAAAACCACTGGGGGTGTGTCTATAAGAAATGAGTGTTCTATTTAAATCAGATCTGTTCCAATCCTGATGCCCTGCGCTTTAGCAAAGATACAGAGTCACAGTAGCAAGGGTTCACTTGTCTTCTTAGACATGCCTGCAGGGATGCACAAAACACAAACAGCTTTTGAGATTATCAATGCAGAAGACAGGAGCTTTATCATGGCAGAGGTCACTTAAATTTTGTGCCCTACCTTACAATGTGCAAGGCACCCCTTGCCACCTAATGTCTTTCCTAAAGTTAATTAATGAACCTGTTATTTCTCTTCCATTATCTTGATCATTGATGAAGATGTTAAATAGATTGGTTCTTCAAATGACCCCTGGAAGATGAGCACTGGTTATGTGAACCCAGGCTAATGCAGCTTAAAAGTTCTTTTTAAACACAACACTCTAATAATCTGAGCAATTACTTAACTCTCCATTTGTAGACAGCATGTCATGCAAAAAGGCAAAGTCTTAGCAAGTCAAGATAAATTACAACTGATGTCTTCCCTCAGTTGCCCTTCCTCCTCCTCACCCACCCACACAGTGGCTATTAAGCCCACCTGCCTGGTCCCAAAATGAAATTAGATCCATTGGCCTTAGTTCAGAAAGAAAACAAATGTGTCTCAATGGAATGATTTGTTTCAGCCTTAATTATAATTTGAAAAATAAAGCTGAAGCAAGAAGATATTTACCTTTGAAGAAGGGAGAATGTTGAGGAAGAGAGTCAAAGATCCATCACCTACTCCTGCACTTTTGACTCATTCTCCACTCTCCTTAGATTCTTTATGGTTCCCTGCTAGGGTCCTTCTGCTCTTATTCTTTATTCATGTATCCTTGTTCTTCATGGGAAGTTGAACATTTGCATTGGAACTTAGGATAAAGGGACTCCATTTCCAAATCAATTTGGAATATCATTGTGCTTTATTCATGTAAAAAAATACTTATTCTTTGACTTGGTGGGTACCTAAAATATCGGGCATGTAGAACAAGGAAAATAATATATTCAGTTTCTCTTAGCTCACTTTAATTTATTTTTTATGGAAAACTATATTTTTCAGGCAAACTTGTACTATCATGAATAAGTTTTTGTGTTCTCTCCTCATGAGATGCGCAGTATAGAACAGAATTCTCTAGAAGAAAGTAGAAGCAAAAATTATTTATGAACAATTCAGAATTAATAATGCCAGGAATATTAAAAGAGAACAACAAACTGCTATAGTCCTAGTCATTTTCAAAAGTCATCATTAGGCTAACTTGTTAAGACTTTGAATCCAAACTGCTATAGTCCTAGCTATTTTCAAGTGATAATTACACTAACTTGTTATGACTTTGAAGGACCACTTTATAAAAATTTCTAATACCCACTATACTTCAGCACTCTGACTGCATATGTAAGTGGGAAATTTTACCAATTCATCTTTAACTAATGTGTTGAAGAGCTGCCTGTTCATGCTCCTATAAATATGGTTTCTAATATGGCAGCAATACCACCTATTAACTCTTTGCAAAATCTTGCCTGCTCCTTGAACTCCATCCTTCCCTCCAAACATTCTACTTTGAATATACCTGACTTGCATTGGAAGAATTGTCCAGGAAATAAAACAAGAAACTGTTAACCTATTGTTTAATTATAAAATGACAGACAAGAACAACATGGACACACTGCTTATTGAATTCTTTTTAAATGTTTTATTTTTCCCTATCAGTCATATATCATCTTGGATGTGTGGTAACAATAACTAGTCATTTCTAGACCTGACAGATGAACTCCTGGGCAAAAATTTAATAAAAGACTTGCTTTCTGCCCTCCAAAGATTTTTTTCTGTAAGCATAGAGATACCATCTTTCCTTTGACTGTTCTGAATAAGCTGAAAAAATGTCAGATTACTAAGATATTAAGCACTGTTCCCTATGATAATGGCTCAAAATAAAATCAACATTTTCAGGATATAGTGGCCCCATTCCCATCCACCAAAATCCCTAAACTTTTTCTTTAGTTAGGTCGTCATTAACAGAACAATATAGAGGACAATGTTGCAAACCAATAAATTACCAGAAATGAGCATCTTCCCTCTGTTCTAATATTTTGATGTGCTAGTATTTTTCTCTGAGATATTAGAGAATTTATTTTGTTTTCATCTACTAATTGGAGTTTAGGTCTAGTGCTTGTACGAGCATTTACAATTGTTTTTAAAAAACTGAGGAATACCAGAACTCCATAGTGAATATACATGCCTTTTCCTATAAATTAGAACTCAAGTTGTAAAAACACCAAATTATCAATATCATCTTTTTTGCAAAAAAAGCCATCGATTTCTTTTAGCTCTTGAAAATCTAAATTTTTTCAAATATCTTAAATTGTAGAAATATAAAATAGATACATTAAATACTAACTAATGGGAGATTTTATGACTCATGCCTTATATAAGCTTCCAACTCTAATGTATTTGGCATTTTTTTTCCTTTTTTCTTACAAGTCATTATTATTTCCCAATTATTTATTTTTATTTTTATTATTATAGAGAAATATAACATTATATTTTAATATAAAAAACAAACTTAGGCATGAAAATGTCACATACCAGTATTGTCCAATAAAACTTACTGTGATAATAGAAATATATTCTATAAATATATGTGCTACCTAGCAAGGCAGCCACTGTCCTCACGCAGTTATTGAGCAACTAAAATGAGACTAGAACAATTCAGGAACTCAGTTTCTAATTTTATTTCATTTGTCTTAATTAATTTGCATTTAAATTGCTTCATGCGATGAGGGGCTATTTTATTAGATAGCACAGATCTAGACCAGTCAACCCTCAGATAGCTGGGACCACTGCGACGTGCCGCCAAAGCTTCTGTCTCCAAGTGATCGCTAATAACTACTTTGAATTCAATTTTTAATTTTATCACATAATTGTAAAACAAAACAAAGCTCAGGTTTGATTACTCTAAAATGTCAATGGTGCACATGTATATTGAAAGTTTCTATTTGCCCAGATTTCATGTAATGAGGGCTATGAGAAGAATAAGCACATGCCTATACTATGCCAAACGGTTTAAGACAAACACATACAAAATGAACCCTACATGATGCGGAGCCATCTGTGAGTGTGTATCTATGTCTGTGAGTGCTAAAAGACCCGGGAGAAAGACTGAGAAGATGCTTTTCACTTGCTTGACCAACATGGCCTCTTAAAGAGAATATGAAGACACTTAGGTTAGACTGTGTGCATAGTCACCTCCTCTCTGAAAAGGGCTTGGTTTTCATTTAAAAAATGGTCACTGAAAAAAAGTTAAAAATAAATAAAAATAAATGAATACATAAATAAAATATTTTTAAAAACAACAAAAAAAAAGTAATTGCATGGTCATTTGAAAAGCAATGTATTTTCAAGAAAAATTCCACCAATAACCAGATGGTTAATTAATGGTGAATCATTAACTTCTGAGTACTGTGTTTCAAATATTCTATTGGTTAAATAATGACAACAATAGCACCTTTTTAATTTAACTTCAAGTGTTATCATGAAGGTAGAAAACCTGAAAATGCTTTTGAAATTAAATTAATATAAATACAAAGTTATTATTAAATGTAATTAAGTGTATATTAAGTGTAATTAATATAAGTACAATGCACTGTTTTAGGGATTAAGACCCAGTAAGACAACAGTACAATGAACTACAAGTAAAAAATTTGACTACTAGCTAAATTTTCAGAATTCTAGAACAAAAGAAATGTAACTCAGTATAAAAGAATCAACCTACACAAGAAAACATACCACACTTTGGATGATCTACCAGACAAACACCGCTTCCTTTAAACAGCAAAAACACAAGCTGCCAGAAGGTGCAAGCTGTCAGGTTCATCCAGCTCTAACTAGAGCATGTATTGACTTTAGTCAGTTTAGCAAAGAGAGTATCCACTTACAAAGTGCTAGCTATCATAGAGATGTGATAACTGAAGATCAGCATTAAGATGTCTGCCACTTTCAAAAAGATTTGTCTTCAGAAGTTAATAAGAATTTTAAATTGCTGCAACAATTGCATGTCAACATGAGCTATTTCTTGACTATTAAACATAAATTTATTACATATTAATTTGTTTGAGCAAATTCTTTCTGTCATTTAACTCAATTAAAATAGAATAATTATAAGTATAAATCATTAGAGCCTAAAATAACTAATTTTAAATTAGAAATAAGCTAAGAAAATAAGAAATTATTCATATTTACTTGCACTTTGTCATCAAGCTTATTCTTCTGATGAAATATTTTCAACAAATAAAAACTTTAAGTGGGATGCTGTAATAGAATCATTAAAGATCCTTAACTCCATATAAAATGATTAATTCATCCATTATGTATAGTATATGTTGTCTGGGATAAATACATCATTGTATTTAGTAAATACTTCAGTTGGTCTGCTTTCTCGTAAATTAAAGCAAATCGTTTCACAAAGTAATATGTATTTCAGAAGTATATGGAACCATAAATAATGGATATATTTGGAAGCATGAAATTGATAATGCCTTGGTTTGATAGACCACAAAACTGAAATGAAACTATAATCTGTCTGAATAACCTACCCATTATTTCATTTAGTTTTCTTTCAAGCTTAAACATTAGGAGAAAGAGAAAATAATAATTAAATTATTTTCACTGAAATAGCAAAACATTGCACTATAACCTAAAATACAAAGCTTACAATGACCTGAAAACTTGATCAGCTCACCTGGCTGAAAGAGCATTCCTAGCACACCACCTTTTGTTAATTTAGTAACATGAAGTTTTAAAGACTCTGTTACTTTCATTTAAATTAAAAATACAATGTTTAAAAGTACTTTAAAAATACAATTAATAATACTTTTTATAAAAAGTATTTTAAAAATACAACTATTTACAAGTAACTCCGAAAAAGGTAAAGGAAGCTCAGTTGCCCTGATCACATGAACAAAACTATCTTCAGTCCAAAATTTAGAACTATCCCTTTCCCTCAAACTAGTTCTGAGTCCACAAAATAACATTTTATTTTCCAGAATAAATGAGAAAAACCATTTCTGCTGTACTGAATTGGATTATTATCCTCACTAGGACTTCATAAAACAATTTCAATAACACAATCCAATTGCAATAAAATAATTTAAATCATATTAACATGGTCACCCTAGCCTCACATGAAAATATTGACAATGTTTAATTTTTTAATTTTAAGCATCTTTTGCCATTAAAATACTACTAATGCTAAAAGGTGCACAATATTTCTTCACTTCAGCTTCCATGTGACTAGAGACTTGGCGCCTGATGGCTCTGGGGGAATCACTAATGAGATACAAAGCCTTTACACCTCTGGGTCAGGAGTTTGGATTAAACCTAGGTTGCGAGTGACAGAAAGTCATTACCATCTCATGAGAGTTCAATGGTTTATGTGAAGGAAATTCATTGTTTCAGGCCACTTTCTAGTGAACAAGCATCCCTCTCACAAAAAGTCACCACTGCTTTTGACAATAATTGGAAAAGACCTAAAGAATTAAAAATTCTGCCAAGAATGGTGCTACCTCCATGTTATGACTACCATATCTCAGTTAGGGGTTTCTTTAAGGGAAAAAGACACAATGCTTCACAGGTATGTCTTTGAAAATACAGCTATGAGAGAAAGAGAGAAGAAGAAAAACTGAAGGGAAAAGAGAGAGCTATTCAGAACAGAGCTAATCAAAATGCAATGAGACTCATCATCAAAAGCTTTATTTGATTCTTATACAACAAAAGTATTTAATCCAGAAAAGGCATACATTGGTTTATATGTTTCTCTCCTAGTAAGAAGCTCATAAAATATGAATAATGTTGCTTGAGACCACTTGATTAAGGAGTCAAGAAGATGATAAATACCTTGAAATAGTGTTTCCATAGTAGAAACGTCTCCTTCTATGTGTCACTGTTACCCTTTATAGGAAGCCATAGTGACTGGAAACAGTAAATGAAGCTTTTCCAGTCTTCTCATTCTAAGACTTTTAGCACTTACAGACATAGGGATGTGTTTTGTATTATTCAGGGTTGTTTTTATCTGTGTTTGTCTTAAGCTATTTGGCAAGAAATAAGCACATGCATATTCTTCTTAAAGTCCCCATTATATGAAATACAAATCTGAGCAAGTAGAAAACTTTTCAATGCAGAGAGAGAGAGAGACATGCCCCTGAAATTTTGGTGTATATATGTATGTATGCAAATCTGAGCTTTGTTTTGCTTTAGAATTACATACTAAAATTCCAGGTAATTCAGAATAGTTATTAGTGATCATTTGGAGACAGAGCTCTGGAGGAATGCTGCAGAGGGTGGTCCCAACTATCTAGATTGGGCTAGTTTTGTGCTAAGATAGCTACATGAAGCAATTTAAATACAAGTTAACTAAAACTAAATAAAATTAGCAGTTCAGCCCCTGAGTAGTTCTAGCCATAGTTCAACTACTCAAGAGCCACATGTGGACAGTGCCTATCTAACTGGAAAGCAGTTATATAAAACACGTCCACCAATGCAGAGATTGCATTGAATATGCAGTTGGACAGTCCCAGTCTAGATCACATTTTCATCCCTAGGGAAAACATTAATTTTTAAACGGTATAGAACTTTAAGATGCTTTCAGATGTGTATACCACAAAACCTTAATCAAACTCTCACAAGCAAGTGAAGAGGTAAGCCAGGCCTCAGGGTAGGCTTAATCTAGTATGTCAGTTCTATTCCTCTGGGATCTCCTTTTCTTTTCCTTCCTCTGAATTGGTTTCACATTCATCATAGCTTCTTTCAAGCCAGAAAATGGCTGTGGCAATTTCTAGTTTCATCCACACATCCTAAAATATGAAAGAAGAGAGAAGATCTTTTCTGATTTCTCCTGAGTCAGGAAACTTCATACCTTAAACAACTCTGTCCCCTTGCATTTCATTAACCTAAATTGGGTTCCCAGTACCTTCCCAAAAGGACCCTGGTGCAGGCTGCCGGGGTTAGACCTATACTCCCAGATGGTAACTGTAAATAAAGCCTAAGGCCGATGAGCCTGACATCGACTGGGACCTACTCTTTGGAGGCAGGGTGTGGTCACCTTTCCCTGGAATACTCGAACAACACAGCAGAGGGACAGTCACCTGAAAATAAGGGTACACTTACGAAAAAAGAAGGGTGATAATTCTGGGATAGCAAACAATCATGGCTATTACAGGCAAATAAAAATGTTTGTTTTATTTTACAATTTTTATACATTTAGTAAGACTTCCTTTGAAATGTGACAATTTAGGTGTCAGTATTCCCACCCACTTGGCCCAAAACACCCAAGCATAAAAATACACAGTAGAAACATCTCTATTTTTAAAGTATATGAGGCTCTGACATTTGAGTGGGTAGAAAAAGTGAGACAACTGACAAGGGTTGTGCTACCATGGAAGATAATTAAAAGTATACTATAATAAGAAAGATCTTATCTGGGTGGGGGAGGCCAGAGAGTGGAAGCCAAATTAACATATCTAAGAAAAATGCTCTGTCCAAAGGCAAATCTTTAACAATTCTTCTAACCGTAATCTATTGAGTGTTCTCTAGAGCAGCAGTCCCCAAACTTTTTAGCACCATAGACCAGTTTTTCCACAGATTGGGGCTGGGAGGAGGCAGGAGGCGAGCTTCCCTCAAGGCCCAGGTGTTCATAGGCTATGGACCAGTACTTGTCCACGACCCAGGGGGTTGGGACCCCTTGCTCTACAGTTTACAAAAAAATCTGAGATATTAAGTAAATCCCTAGAGATGGTCAGTAGCCAAGCCAGTACTCAGACCAGATCTAACTCTACAGTTGATTCCATGTCCTTCACCAAAAGCCAGTACATCTGAGCCAACGCCTAAAAAATGCATATTTTCCATTGAATCACCACGTCAACATGTAGTAAGGAGCAAGGCATAGTGAGCAAAGCACTGTGTTAATTGCTGACTGGGGAGACAAGATACAAATTTAAAATGTGTAAATCAGTACATGGAAGCACATGCTGAATGCTCAGTCATTTAGACAAGGACTGCCATTGGAGTGCAGAGCTGGGAAGTAAGAAAGAGGAAAAACCAGGAATACGGTCCCAAAATAAAACAAAGAGAACAGATCTTATGGATCTTGAATGTGGGGCATAATCAAAGCTTCACCCATGTGAATCTAAGGAGGTTCAACATGAAAAGTTTCAGAATAAGGAAAGTCCTGATTCCTCATTTATACAGTACTTTGTAAATTTTAAAATACTGAAATACCCATAAATTTCAATGAGAGCTACCATGTAGTGTAGCAGACATTCTACGTGTACCATCTCGATCCTAACTGCAGCTGGTATAGATAGGTCCTGGGATTCACAGTCACACAGTGAAGAAGCCTAGAGGGAACTCAGACCAATACCTGTCTGACTCTTCTCTCTACTTTGTGATTCCTCTCATTATTTATTTACCTTCAAATAGATATTTAGAGGCCCCAGCCAGGTAGCTCAGTTGCTTAGAGCATTGTCCCCAAATGCCAAAGTTGGAGATTTGATACTGGTCAGGACATACACAAGGATCAGCCAATGAATGCATAAGCAGGTGGAACAACAAATCTATCTATCTATCTATCTATCTATCTATCTATCTATCTATCTATCTATCTGTCTGTCTGTCTTTCTGACCTCCTCTCTTTGTCCCTCCTCCCTCCCCCGCATCTTTGTCACTGAAATCAATCAATCAATCAATCAATTGACATTTACAGAGACAGAGTATGAAATTTTATAATATTCCACTGAATTGGGTTGAGAGTTACAAAGTAGAGAGATGGATAATTTCAGAGAACATATTTAATAAAATTTTATATGGGAAATGGGAAAATTTGATTTTTATTTTCATAACTCACAGGCAGTCGAGGTAGATTGCACACCCCTGGATGATGATGATGTCAAAAAATCAACACGGATTCTCTGTGAGTCTTCCAGAATCCCTTCTGAAAAGGATGGAGGATGTATGATTTGTATTTATATTGTTTATGATTGTTCTTCCTTCACCCAGCATGAAATTCATTGGTATGAGTGGAAACAGTACCCCAAAAGAAAATGGACATTAACAGGTAAAGAAGGAATTACATGAGGATTCCAGAAGCACAGAATTAAGTATTAATAGATAGATGAAGTAGGAAAGAAGTGTTCAGAGAAAACAAGTACATGCCAGCCTGTTAATTTTTAGCAGTGGTCAGAAAGCAAGGTTTTGAGTGTTTAGAAGACTGCTGTAAACACCAGAACTTTCTCTTCTGAGATGTGATAGCATATATCAACCCTACTATTATGGCTTGCATTTCTTCTATATATACATCCTAGAGAAGCACATTCCTGCAAATATGAATAAAACTAAAAGAAGAGGGTGGTAAACACACATTACAATATATAGGTGATATTATAGAATTGTGCTCTTGAAACCTATATAATTGTATTAATCAATGTCACCCTAATAAGGTCAATAAGAATTTTTTTTTAAACTAAAGGAAGAGTTGGGGTGGGAATATAGACAACTGCAGTTGAACAACAATAAAGTAATTAAAAAAAACTAAATGAAGAAATAACAGCAAATCCCTTTCAAACAGAGTTCTGCCGGGGGTATTTTTTTTAAAGATTTTAGTTACTTATTTTTAGAGAGAGGGGAAGGAAAGGAGAAAGAGTGGGAGAGAAACATCAATGTGTGGTTGCCTCTCATGTGTGCCCTACTGGGGACCTAGCCTGCAACCCAGGCATGTGCCCTGACTGAGAATTGAACCAGCGACCCTTTGTTTCATCAGCCTGTGCTCAATCCACTGAGCCACACCAGCCAGGGCTCTGCCATTTATACTATCATAGTTGATAATTTTTCCCTCCCAAAATCAAAACTGCCAAAAAATGTACATCTTTGAACATGAGAAGGAAGTTGAAAGCAAAAAATACAATCAAAATAGGTATAACCTAAAATTATTGCTTCCAAAACAAGAATAAACAAAACCAAAATCTCTATAAATAAACACACTAAAACAAAGTGCAACAGAATATTACTTTAAATACTATTTTAAATACCATTATTGTTTTTATTATTAAAATTATGTTTTCCCCTCTGGTCACTGTCAGCCAGAGGGGGAAGGGGAGGGAATTTCAGGGGAAAAGGGGAAGGGATTACAGGAACGACTATAAAAGACACATGGACAGAAACTAAGGGGGGTGGAAATGGGAGGGAGGTGGGGAGCACGACGAGGAGGGGGTGGGCTGGGATAGGACTAAAAGACAGAAAACTGTACTTGAACAACAATTAAAATTTAAAAATTAAATAAATAAATAAAATTTAAATTTAAATTTAAAAAATTATGTTTTCATTGAGAAGACCAGAAATTATGTAAACATATATAATATGTAAATAACTACCATTGATATGTTATTGCATATGCTTCTGGAATATTTGAAATAACCTAGGATGTATGTATGGCAATAATTACAGATTTATATAACATTTTATAATGACTGGCAAAAAAGTCTCTCTTCTTTAAATATAAGTTTGGGAATCACTGGAGTAAATTGTCAGAAGTAAAATAAAAGCAAGTATAAGTTTCATTTGTCATAAATGTTTTTAAAAATGTTGTTAATTTTAAGAAAATGTAAAGGAAGAATTGATTACAGGAAGAGCAAAAATCAAAGACCCATTACAAAGAAGAATGCATCAAAAATACCTTTATGTTTTAATAAACAAACTAATTTTTTAAATTTTTAGCACTAATCTGATTGCTATATTTTTAATCTGATGACCCATTTAAACCTTTTAAAGATAACACTTTAATTCTCAACATATTTGCACTCAATACATTAATAAAATGACTTTTCTTTTAAAATGGAAAGTATCATGCTATGTTATCCCTGGGAGACAAAAACATACATGCTGAAGTGATAACATTCTTTCTCTCCTTTGGATGCCTATATGCTTATTTTTTATCTGGCTAATTTTCACCTAAACACTACTTCATGATATGTCTTCAATGGTTGAACTAAAATTTTAATAAAAGGTAAATAACCACCTTGGATTTAAAGCATAAAATAATATTTCTTTCTCCAAAATCCTTTGTTTCATTTCCTTGATATATTTTCAGAGTTTTTAAAAGCATGGACATTTCTTATCCTATATACCCCAAATTGGCTAAAATGAACCCAGAAAGGTCAGACGGACCACAGCAAAGCCATGGCATAAATATCATTCATATTTCTTGTCAATTTTACTAAAAGACATCTTGGGGAACCAGGTAAGCATTCCTTCCTTTAATACTAGTGAGAATTCTGAAATGAGTTTACATTGTCTAAAGTCTAATGCAAACATCACATGTGAAATTTAAAACAACCTTGAGGAAATGTACTGGTAGGTTGTTTGGGGCTGTTTCTCTAGAACCCTGAAAGTAAGAGGTTTTGCAGGGCATGAGGGATTCTTCATAGAAAGGCTTCAGAATGTGTCACAATTGGCACAAGGTGTCTTGCACACAGTGCAAGTTGAGTAAATAATTAGGTTGATTAGACTCAAGTTGCCATTACATTTAACTTGGAAATCTTGAAAAGTTTATTTACTTTGACATATTAGACAGCATATCAGAAGAAAGAGAGAGGAAAAGAATTGAAGAAACAGAATAAATTCAGTTAAATGACTTCTTAAATCCTCTCACAAGACAATTGGAATTCTCTATGGAAAACTGAATTCTCTGATGGCTGCATTAGCATTAATTAATTTCTCCACTGTCTGTGTAATAAAATCCAAATTCCTTAGGCTGCCATGCATCCAGATTCCCAACACACCCTGTGTCTCATTTTTTCCCCATTTTTATTACTCTGTTTCAAGCCAAATTGCACTACTCCCAAAGCTCTGTATACATCAAAAATTTTCCTATGTCTTCAGCTAGTATGTTCCCACTAACTAGAATGTCTCCCCCTCTGCTGCTATTATCATCTATTGGGCATAGTTCAAATGCCACCTCTTCCAGAAAGCCTTCCATGTCCTTTGACCCTGAGAAGTCATGCTTTTTCTAATCTGAATAAGAAAATAATATATGCCTCTTTTTTTTAATTTATCTTCTACCTTATATGTATTTACATGTATGTCTTATTTTCACTATCATATTGTAAACTCTTTGAGGGAAGGTAAAATATGTGTGTAAATGCCTAAAAAGTAAGCAATAAATAAAATACTAAAATCCTTCTAAAAATCCAGAAATATCATTAATTTAACTTGCTCTGCACATAAGCAGAAACATACGAACAAAAAGATCACTTAGGTCAGGGGTGTGAAACTCATTTTCACTGGGAGCCACATCAGCTTCACGGTTGCCTTCAAAGAGCCAAAATAATTTTAGGACTGTATAAATGTAACTACTCCTTAACTGTTAAGGAGTTGAAATTACATTCGGCCCTTTGAAGGCAACCTTGAGGCAAATGTGACCCCCAGTGAAAATGAGTTTCACACCCCTGAAGGTAGTCAATGGACCAATTGCCTTTATCTCCTATAACAGTTGTTTCAATGTCTGGATAAAGCAGCAAGGGAGGGCAACAACCTTTAATAAAATCTGCAAAGATCCTATCAGTTCAAAAGTTGTACTAGGAACTCACTGCCAAGTTCCTTTTGGATTCCATCAGCAGGCTTACAACCATTTTAATTTGAATGAATCACCCACAAAATCTACTTCTCAAATATATGAAATTCAGCTTTTTCTTTAACTAATTTAATTGATGGTTCCAGATAATATTGAAAACTTACTGATAAATAGTTCATTCCAGTTTGGTGGAAATAACAGAAACAAAAGTTAGATAACTTTTGTTATAAAAGTTATAACAAAACTTTTTGTTATAAAAGTTAGATAACTTATTTTTTAGTTTATAACAAAACTTTTTTAGTTTATAATAAAACTTTTTGTTATGAAAGTTAGATAACTTATTTTTTAAGAAATGCCTGGTCTAAGTGTGGAGAACCAGATTCAGTAAGTAATAGTTGCAGGCCTTTCTTAGGACTATCTACAACTACCATAGACTGCAAAATGCACTGGAAACTTGTTTAAGTAAGGGCATAATTATAGCAAAATACATTTGTAATTCTCCTAATCATATACAAACATAAAAACATGTTTGTCGTTTTTATCACAAAAATCTTCAGGCATCTGAGAATACAACATAAAATTTAAATTAAAAAATACATCACCACAGCAACTTTTTAAACACACGATGCCAACAAAAAACTCTTACTTTCATTTAGCTTCAACTTTGAAAACTAATTAAATGCTGAGAAATCTACAGAACTTATTTCATGAAACTTTGTTTCTTCTATCCACAATGCAAAGATGAATGGGCATAAATGTATGTTATTCCAATAGCTTTCTTCTTATTCTCAGCTTTACTGAGACATAACTAAGGAGTGCCTTTTGGAGTCTCTTCCACAGCTCTTCCAAAAAGGACACCTTAGTCTAATTGGCTTAGGTTTATGCAAAACTGTTTTTTTTATTGGAAGTAGTTCTTTGAATTGCTTATTTTCCTTAATTGGAAATTACCATTTTTGAGGATCATTGACTATAGTTTTTCCTCCTTTCCTCAAATTTCTCAGCTGCTTCGTCTTTATCCACCATTCATAATATACACAAGTATCTCTGTCACACGAGAACAAATAAGGTTTTTTTTAGCAGAAAAAATAAATTCTATTAGCTTATGCTACTTTTCCAATAATGTGCTTTTCAGAACTGTAAATAATCTTATATCCCTTAGAGCTGGAAATTCCTAATAAGGTTAATTATACTGAAATATGCCCAATATGAAAGTATATTATCAACAACTTCAGAGTAACTAAATATCCATCCATTATCAAGATGTAGACTTTGCTGAATTTTTTCTTAAAATCAGCTTTATTGAGGTATAATTATATACAATTAAACTCAATCTTCTAAATGTAGTGAATTTTGACAAATGTACAGTCATATAAAGACCACCACAATTGAGAAGCAGAATATTTTCACCAACTAGAAAAGTTGCTTTGTCCCCCTTTGTGGTCGATCATCCTCCTAACCCCTTGGCAACCACTAATTTGTTTTCTGTCCTTGTAGGTTTGCCTTCTGGAGGATGAAATAGAAAC
>PVKM010029918.1:0-17542 GCA_004027735.1 Carollia perspicillata | reverse complement strand
CGGATGTTTGTCCAGTGGAGACAGCAAGAGGGCGGAAAGGATCCAGAGACAGGGCCTGGGGTATGTCAGAGCAGGTGGGGGTCATGTGGGGACTTGTCGGGCGGGACTGGGAGAGGAGGAGCTGGTTTTGAGCCCCCTTGCCCTGTCAGGAAACTTTATGTCTGTTACCACTTCTCTCTATGCCTCAGTTTCCTCACCTGGCAAAGGAGTATGGGTTTGTTGATTCTGGGCAGCCCCTTGGTGGTTCCAGGCCTCAGCTTTTCCATCTGGAAAATGGGCAGAGTGGGACTTGAGGCACCGTCTGGAATCAGGGCAGCCCCTCGGCAAACTCGTGCCTCCAGTGCTCTGCCCATAACGGAGGGTGCTTCCTTTTTCTGACTTCTGCATCTCACTCTTTTCAGCCGACGCAGCCCAGAGAGCTGCACTAATCTGAGACATGTTGGCAGAGGAAAGTGGCACAAGGTCTGGGTTCTGGGCCCCACGGGGCCACCCCCATAGAGGGACAGCAGAGAGTCGCACCCAGCTCCATGCCTCAGTTTCCTCACTTGTCCCGGTAGGGGCCTCCCCCAATGGTCCAGTGGTGAGGCGGGGCAGTGCTCCTTCTGCCCCCTCCCCGCCGGCCCCGCCCCCGCAGCTGTCCAGAAAAGGTTCCACCGCCCAGGATCCGTCCTGCCTCCAAGCTGTTGCGGAGATGCAGGGTGCCCCAGCGCCTGCCCCGGCTTCTGGGCCTGGCTCTCCCCGGGACTCCCCACGCGGCTCCCCAGGGCTCTTCAGGAAGCTCCTGGTGAACCAGAGCATTCGCCTGCAGCGGCGCTTCACCGTGGCCCATCCGCTGTGGTGAGGCGAGAGGAGGGCTGGAGGGGTCACCGGAACCGCCAGGCTGGAGGTGGGAAGGACACAGTTATGGACAGCTGGGGTAGGGGTCAGGGCATGCACGCTCTTCCCCTCCCGCCCTTTCTTGTCTCGGTATCTGTCTCCCTGTGTCCTCTGTGTCCCTCCACCCGCTGCCTGGACGCAGCCGGGGATGGGGCTGGCGGGGGTGTGGGGACCAGCCGGCTGTCCCTCTCCAGCTGTGCGGCCCAGAGCAGGATGGGCTCAGGCTCACAGCTCCTCCTGACCCTCCCACCTGGGCAAGCGGACTGAGTGTCTCAAAGGTGAGGGGAGAAAAGAGGGTCACTCCTCTCCTTGGTCTGCTCCCCTTCGTCCCTCCCGGTGCCGGCGACGAGAGGGTCTGGGGGCTTCACACGAAACCCTAACCCTGGCGTCCCCGGAGGAAGATCTGATTTTATGGGGCTCTTCAAGGCAGTGAGTGCATCTGTAGCAAGAGAGGAGCTGCCGCCCGAGGCTGAGCAGATCCGTGCAGGGTGGCTCAGTGGTGTCCTCCAAGGACTGGTAATGACCTCTCTGGGTTCGAATCCTGGCCCTTCAGGACACGACTGAGAATTCGTAGCGTGTGAGGGAGAGGCTAGGATCAGAAAGGTGGCCTGTGGGCGCGACTGTGTCCGGCACCTTGTGCCGGGTTTGTGTTGCATTCACACTCCCTTGATAATTTGGCACCTGGTGACTCAGACTGGAGGTCCCTTCTCCAAAGTCACATAGCCAGTGATAGCCGGCAGGGGTGACTGCAGCCCTGGCCATGGCCCCTCCTCCCTGTGACCCGGGAGGGGGGTCCCAGCTTCCGGAGAGTGCCCCCGGGGCGCCCACCAGATGCCTGCCAAGCAGCTCTGGAGGGTCTTCCCTGGTGCCCTCGGATCCCAGAAGGCGAGGCTGGAGGATGGCGGGTCCCTCCCAAGCCCCGTGCCTCGATTTACCTGTCTAGCCATGGAAGACGCGCGGTTCCCACAGTCAAGACGACCGACCTATCGCCGGGCGCCCCCGTCATGGAACCACACCCCGACCCCGCCGCTCCCAGCTAAATTTAGAGCAGAAAGCAAAACAGCTTCTCCAGCTGCGGTCGGCCCTTAACCCTGTGCGCCGGCTCACTGAATTCGAACCCAGCGCCCTGTTGGCCTCTCCTAGCTTCAGTTTTCATAGTTTTCCCTGGGTGCGCTTTCCCAGAACCTTTGCGGAGATGCGAGGAGGGGAGGGTTCTCCACCCCTAGGCTTTCCCTCGGAGGAGAGCGTTAGTTTATCAGCCGCTAGTAACCCTAAGAGCGTCTCTCTGCCCGCGCCCGCTCCCTTTGCTAAGCAGGTTAGGGTTAAGAAGCCCCAGCCATCTCCGTGACGTCGCGAGCAAGGAGCTCGAACACGCGCGTGGTAGCGGCTTCTCTAGGCGCGGCTGAAGCCGAACAGGCCGCGAGGCGGGACGGGGCCAAGCCCGCCCGAATTTACCCGAGTGAGGCCGGACACAGCCGAATGGCCCGAAAGTGTCCGAACCTGCCCGAGTGCGCTCGGACGTAGCCAAGTCAAAAAGAACTCCCTCGACAGAACTCAGCTGGATCAGGCCCAGTAGAACTTAGTCAAACCTGGCCCTGCTTGACCGATCCGGCCCGAAACCAGCTGAAATGGACAGTCTCCTGCCGAATTCCGGATGTGTGACTTGCGGGGGATCAGGTGGACACTGGCCCTTGGCCAGAAGCCCCAAGTCGTGGGCGGTGTTTCTCTGTCTCCTGCCAGCCCGCTCTCAAAGCCTGTGACCCACAGGTAGCCCCTCTCCCCGGTTGCTAACTCCCCCTCCGCCAGAATCTCTGTTCTGACCCACGCTCCTCCCACTCTTTCTCTGACCCCTGACCCCAAGGGGATGAGCACGAATTCCTCATTACCCAGAGCGTGGCAGGAAGGAAGTACAGGGCTGAGAGCACTGGGAGGGAGGACTTCGAGATTGCTCGGGCAGGAGGTGTTATGGGGAGGCCGGTTCTCCAGGAAGAGGGCACAGCCCGTGCAGAAGCCCAAAGGTGGAAGAGAACCGGCAGAGCCTCCGGGCCAAAATGAAGCAGGGGAATGGAGGGCCTGGGGGCGTGGTCGAGGAGACTGGGGCTGGGCCAAGTAGATTGAGGCTGACCGGGGTGGGGAGGGGAGGATCGGGGAGCCAGGGCGTGGCCAAAGCTGACTGGGGGCAGGGCCTCTCCGGGCTCTGGGGTACCTCGGAAATGGCGGGATCTAGGCAGGACCCTCGTGAGGGGGGAGCCCAGAAAGTCTTTTCCAGTCCCCGTGAATTTACCATGCGACCCGGACCTTAGTTTCCTCCTTAGTAATGTGGACGTCCAGGTGTCCTCAGGTGCTCAGCTGTAGCTCCCTAAAAGCGCCCTCAGGGGAGACTCTGCCAGCCTGTATTAGAGACGCGGTGGTTGAGGTCCAGAGAAGGGTTGAGACCTACCCATGATCACACAGACTTTTGGGAACAGATCTGACACTCACGTCCAGGAGTCCAGATTGGCTCTAGTGGGAAGGCTGTGGGTTCAGACGTGGAGACCAAGGCAGGAGGGGTGCTGGGTCCCTGAGTAGGCGGGACGGTGAGGCAGGTGAACAAACTGTAGGCTACTCCTTTGTGGTCCACCGTTCTGGTCCAGTGAGGACGTGAAAGGACAGGTTTGCTCTGACCATGCCTCCTCTGCTTCCAGCTTTGACCTGGAAAATGCTCTCTCATGTGGGAGAAGCCTGGACCCCCAGGTCGGGCCTGGCCTTGGCCAGGGCGTCCAGACCTCTGCCCAGCACAGCCAACGGCGCGAGTCCTTCCTGTACCGGTCGGACAGCGACTATGAACTCTCGCCTAAGGCCATGTCCCGGAACTCCTCTGTGGCCAGCGACCTGTGAGTCTGAGGCTGGTGGGATGACACCTCCTCCTCTCTGCCTCCTTTTATTCCTCCATTCAGCACACCTCCTTCAAGTGGCCATTTGAGTGGAGCTTTGAAGTTTAACTAGGAGTTTGCCAAGCAGCCACTTATTCAGCTGAGCTTGCCCAGAATGATACCTAGTGATCTGTGCTTGACTTTAGGTTGGCATTGGGTGGAAATCCAGAAACATTAAGGACAATTACTAGCAACTGAAAAAACACATTGATTCGGACTTCCTGGTAGCCATAATAAAAAGGGAAATAAAATAATATCATCTTGCCTCTAAGACCCCTGCTGCCCCTGGGACTCAGTTGCCCCATGTGTGAGGTGGGGATAAAGTGAGTGAATGGTCGGAGAGATTGTGGTGGGTTTCAAGGAAGAGTCAGGTAAGGGGAGCCCGGGCACCAATAGGGCACGGGAAGGAGGAGTTGAAGGAAATACATGCTTACCTGGGGGCACAGTGTGGGCAAAAGCGGGAAGATGGGAACACACAGGAGATCTCCCTGACTGCCCTTTCTGATGTCCCGTCTCCCCACAGACACGGAGAAGACATGATTGTGACACCCTTTGCCCAGGTGAGTGTCCACTCCTCCCCGCTCCCTGCAGGAACCAAGCAGGCTAAGTCAACCCCTCTGTTTCCAAGGCTGACTGTCCCCCTCCCGACAGGTCCTGGCCAGTCTTCGGACAGTTCGGAGAAATGTGGCAGCGATGGCCCACCTGCCAGGCCTCAGGGCAGCCAAGTACACGGGGGGTGGGGTGGAGCCGGGCCTGGCAGAGAGGATGACAGGGCAGGGCTGGGAGGAGGGGATGGGGCCAGGGTGCGGCAGATAAGGTGGGTTGGGTGGGGGCGGGATCATATGGGTGGGGCAAGCCACCCCTGAGCAAACTGTACTGCAGGCAGGCATCCGTCGGGAACCCCCCATCTGGCAGTCAGCCCCTTCCACTTACAGGTAACGTGCCTGCTCCTACCCCTTCTTCCCACTGTGGGGCCGCTATCAATTTCTTCTCCTTGGTGACCTCCCCAGTCCATGAGTCTTTAGGCTGTGCTCATTTTAACCCCCTAAAACACCCTCAGGGATGGAGTCTACCACACCCATATTACAGATGGGGAGGCTGAGGCCCAGAGAGGGACAGAGGCCTGCCCATAGTCATACAGCCACTTGGGGACATGTGCAACTCAAATCCTGGGGCCCTGAGTGGCCCCGTTGGGAAGGGCTTTAGGATCCAGAGGTAGAGATGGAGGCATAAAGGATGTGGGGTCCTTGAGTGGGGGTGGAGCAAGCCCCTGACAGCTCAGCCCCCAGAGGACACCGGTCAGAAGCTGGCTTTGGAGACATTGGACGAGCTGGACTGGTGTCTGGACCAGCTGGAGACCCTGCAGACCCGGCACTCGGTGGGGGAGATGGCCTCCAACAAGGTGAGGCATGCCGGAGAGCGGAGGTCGCTTGCCCCGGCCCACGGTGCGCCTCACCACTGTCTTCACCTTCCCCTGCAGTTCAAGCGGATGCTGAACCGGGAGTTGACCCACTTGTCCGAAACCAGCCGATCCGGGACCCAGGTGTCAGAGTACATCTCCCAGACCTTCCTGGGTGAGCTGTGGGGCTGGGCCCTGCCTGGGCAACATGCAGAGGTAGGAAGAAGGACGAAGAGAAAGACTCCGCCATTACAGACCTCAGTCTGTGGAAGGCAGAGCCAGCCATGGACACCCCGAGCCGCATGGGTGAAGACTGGGCCAGAAGGAAGTTCTCAGAGGAGAGGGACGTTAAAGCTGTGGGTTTGAAGTTTCCCAAGAAGGAGATGGAGGAAACAGACAGCTGGGTCTCCAGCTTGGGTGATAGAAAGGACTTTGGGCTGTTTGGGGACAAACACTGAGCCCCAGGTTCTCAGGGGCCTTGTCTGTCATGAGGGGTTACTGAGGCAGCTATGAAAACAGGGGTAGCTCCAGGCCATACGGGGACTTTGCTCTGAGCTCACTCCCATCCAGGTAAAAAGAAAATAGGTTAATCCAGAGGCTTAGAAAGGTCTGGGACCTGAGGCTAGGCAGGACAACCCTAGCAGGTGAATTGGCTTCTCTCTCTGAGTCCCACCCTGCCCTCCCTCCAGACCAGCAGACTGAGGTGGAGTTACCCAGGGGGACCCTCACGGAGCCCCCGAGGCCAATGTCCCAGATCAGCGGCCTGCATGAGCTCCCCCACAATGCCAGCCTCTCCACAGCCACCGTCCCACGCTTAGGGGTCCAGACTGACCAGGAGGGGCAACTGGCCAAGGTGGGTTCCCAACCAGAATGCCGAGACCCAGGCTAGAGTCCCAGCTCTGTTTCGGTGCTTTATCTTGAGCCTCGGTTTGCTCATTTGTATCCTGGGCTAGTGGGGCTAAATGTAAGAACCGGGGCCTGGGGGAGGGTGTTGTAGGGCTTGAGTTTGGGGAAGTTGGGCTGGGGTCAAGCTCCAGTTCTTCACATTTTAGGAACTGGAAGACACCGATAAGTGGGGGCTTGATGTGTTCAAGGTGGCAGAGCTGAGTGGGAACCGGCCCCTCACAGCCATCATGTTCAGCATCTTTCAGGTACTTCCCGTGCCCTTGGCTTCTAGTGCCCCTGGGTTCCTTTCACCTCTTTCTACTTCAAGACCTCAGGGGACGGACTCCTCCCCAACACCCTAAGTGGCATATTTGAACAGGACATTGATGGATGAATAGGAGTTCACTAGGCTGAATAGTTCATTGCTGATTGTCAACAAGCCTCAGCCCTGGGCCCAGGCCTGAAGAGACCCAGTCTGGAGGGAACTGCTGTGGGGGTCAGGGATAGACCAGAGAGGAAGGACAGAGACCAAGTGAGTTGAAAATTGAGGGCATCCTGGAAGATGGAGCATTTGAGAGACGGAGAGAAGTCCAGTGGGAGAGAACAGAGTGTAGGAGCAGCGTGTTCTGCTGTCCGGAGGCTGAAGTCCTAACTGGGGGCCTGTGATGCACCAGAAACGTGACCTGCTCAAGACGTTCCAGATCCCAGTGGACACGCTTGTCACCTACCTGCTGACACTGGAGGGTCACTACCATGCCGATGTGGCCTACCACAACAGCCTGCATGCCGCCGATGTGGCTCAGTCCACGCATGTGATGCTGGCCATGCCTGCCCTTGAGGTATGGCCCTATGAGCAGGCTGGGCGGGTGCAGGGTGCAGAGAGCACACCCCTCACCTCTTTTGCCCACGCCTGCTCAGGCTGTGTTCACAGACCTGGAAGTCCTGGCTGCCATCTTTGCAAGCGCCATCCATGATGTGGACCACCCTGGAGTCTCCAACCAGTTTCTCATTAACACCAGTGAGTCAGGGGTCCTGCTTCCACCTGTCAATCATACGGTCTCTGGTGGTCCCATCCCTGCTTTGAACCCAGTGTCCCTGTTTGTGAAATGGCTGTGGCAATCTTCTCTCCCTCAGGTACTCAGAGCGGGTTCAGGTGCATAGTAGACACTCAAAAAATGGGAGAATAACAAATGTGGCAGAGCTGATCTGGGCACACTGCGATTTTGAAGTTTGGGGTCCTTTAAGGTATCTGAAAAACTCAGTCAATAAGCAGTTACTGGGTACCTCTTGTGTACATCCCAGAAGAACTGAGGATGAGAGCAGAGCGCTCTCACCGGAGGATCCCAGAGTGTAACTACACAAAGACTCGGTTGCTCATTCAGACAGCACTTAGCACACACTGTCTCCTGCTGCACCAAGTCCTTACAGAGACTCCAGTCTCGAGGAGGCAGAGCAGAACACAGATGCCCTCAACCCTGTGGAGTCGGAGCATGGTCAGAGGGAGAGACAGGGGCGTAGAAGGCTTCCTGGAGGAGGGGGCATTAGAGTTGAAGCTTCAGTGCATGAGCAGGAGTTTGCCAAGAGTTCACCAAACCTGCCTTTCGGTGAAGCAGGTTGGTTGGCGGATCTTGAGGCTCTCTGCTTTCCGCGCAGACTCGGAGCTTGCGCTCATGTACAATGACGCCTCTGTGCTGGAGAACCACCACCTGGCCGTGGGCTTCAAGCTGCTGCAGGCAGAGAACTGCAACATCTTCCAGAACCTCAGCACCAAGCAGTGGCTGAGTCTGCGCAGAATGGTCATTGACATGGTGAGGCTGCAGCGATGGACAGGGTGGGGCGATCGATCTTGGCCAGGTTGGGGCTGCGGTCGAACCTGGGCCTGTCTCTGCTCTATGCCTGAGCTTCCTGGTCTAGAAAATGGATAGGATGGGATGACCAGGCCCTCGGTCCTGGCTGTGGTCCACACACGAGCGATGTGGAAACTGAGCTTTTGGGGTTTCCGGTGCAACTTTTTCTGAGCTGTTAGTTTGCCATTTGATATTTTCTAGATTGGGAAACACCAGTAAGTTTGGGGGTTTTATGCCTCATTCATTCATTTTCCAAGCATTTATTGAGCACCTATTGTGTGCTTGCACTGTACAATGACCAAGGCAGTTCTGGCCTTTCGTAGATTCCGATTTGTGGGAGATGGACACGTGGGTGGGAACCATAACGGGGACCCCTGAGCAGAGCTGTGATGGATGGCCCAAGACAGAGCTCTGACGCGGGATGCTCAAGGTCAGGGAGGGCTTCCCCAGGAAGGAACACTGAAGCCTGGGCCTGCTGGGTGGGGAGGGTGGGCTGGGAGGAGCATCCCCAGCAGAGGGAGTTGCATGAGGGGAGGGCTCAGAGGAAACCAAGGCTCCCAGTAACAAGAAATTAAAACTTTCGTGAGACAGAGTAGGGACTCTGGGTGGTGGGCATCATTTGGGGGTAGACTGGAGGTTTGGGAAGAAGTTTTGAGACTTTTGTCTGATTCTCAGAGAAGCCCACAGACTAGGTGCGGGTTACTCCTGGGCTGGAGCCACATGGGTCCAGCGAAGCTGATTTTTAGACAGCTGTGTTTGGGGCTGAACTTCCTTTCAAATTGCTGAAAACAGCCCTCCCAGGCACACAGTGGTCACAGGAGATTTAGGGAGCATCAAGTCACGTCACCTCCAGCTCCAAGTTAACCTGTGCCTCCATGGCCCTCTGAATGAGTCCCCCAGTCCTCCCTGAGGCCCTCTCTGCTCCTGCCAACTGCACTTGCTCTGGCCATAACTGCTTCCTCTATGTTCCTCAGCTCATCCAGCCCCAGGGCCTTTGCACAGGCCATGTCCTGGGCTGGGCCTCACTGCTGACCTCAGGTACTTCTCACCTCAACCTTCATATTTAATCTTTTTTTTTAAAAGATTTTATTTATTTATTTTTAGAGAGAGGAGAAGGGAGGGAGAGCGAGAGAGAGATAAACATCAGTGTGTGGTTGCCTCTTGCACGCCCCTCCCCGGGGACCTGGACTGCAACCCAGACATGTGCCCTGACTGGGAATCGAACCGGCAACTCTTTGGTCTGCAGGCTGGCACGCAATCCACTGAGCCATAGTAGCCAGGGCCCATATTTAATCTCTAACATGTGGGATGCACCCCATGAGCCCAATGAGCTCAGAGATGGGACCATTGATTCATCTCTTGTGAGCTGGGTGTGCAGCCAATGCTGTTACGTCCCATTTTACAGATGAGGACACCGAAGCTCAGAGGGCTGAGCGTCCGAGTGGGTATGATGCCTGGGAGTAAGGGGTAGGGTGGGAGCAATGTTCATACCCATCATTCCCCCCTCACCCACCCCCAGGTGCTGGCCACCGACATGTCCAAACACATGAACCTCCTGGCTGACCTCAAGACCATGGTGGAGACCAAGAAGGTGACCAGCCTGGGCGTCCTGCTGCTGGACAACTACTCTGACCGTATCCAGGTGTGTAGCTGGGCAGACCCCGGGGCTTTGGTTTCCATGCCTCTCATTTAGCTCGCATTTATAAGTGCTGACTGTGCGCCAAGCTGGAAAAAACAGAGGCACCGAGACTCACGTGACTGTGACTTAGCTGCTCCTTTCCCTCCCAGGCCTCAGTTCCCCCACCTGTAAGAGTGGTGTGTCCATGGCGGTGGGGATTAACTGGGCCGGGGATGGCCTGGCCCGAGCCCTCCCAAGCCTCGATCTCCCTAGGTCTTGCAGAACCTGGTGCACTGTGCAGACCTCAGCAACCCCACTAAGCCGCTGCCCCTGTACCGCCAGTGGACAGACCGCATCATGGCCGAGTTCTTCCAGCAGGGTGACCGTGAGCGAGAGGCAGGCCTGGACATCAGCCCCATGTGCGACAAGCACACGGCCTCAGTGGAGAAGTCTCAGGTTGGAGGGCAACTGGGTCAAGCTGGCAGATACATGGCATGGGGGAGGGAAAGGAGTGGCTGAGCCCAACCCATGAGTTCTGGCTTGACCCCAGGCTGGTCAATGAAGGAGTGTGGCTTAAGGCCATGGCCTGCCCTGGGCTGCGTGGGGCCAGGCTGGGGCGCCTTCTCTCTGGGCTTTCAGGGAGAGGGATTTGCACGCATGGGATTGGAAAATGTCTGTTCTGAGTGGCGTAGGCTTAGGGGACCTGGAGGGGCTCTTAGTCTGAGGGGACACATACGCCCAGCCCTGAGGGGTCAGGGCTTGGGTAGAAGGAAAGACTTAGGGGTTGGGGCAGCCTAGAGGGGCAGGGGGGGCTTCCTACAGGAGAGGTTGTATGAAGAGGGTTTTGAAGAATGAGTCGGAGTTGGAAAATGACATTCCAGGGAGTGAGAACAACCTAGGCAAAGGCCTGGAGGCTAGACCGGGTCTAGGTTCCATGGTGACTCACAGCACGCTGCCTGTCCCCACAACCCCATGTCACCCCACAGGTGGGTTTTATTGACTACATTGCCCACCCACTGTGGGAGACGTGGGCTGACCTGGTACACCCAGATGCACAGGACCTGCTAGACACACTGGAGGACAACCGCGAGTGGTACCAGAGCAAGATTCCCCGCAGCCCTGTGGATGCCACCATCCCTGAGCAGGGTGGCCATGATAGATTCCAGTTTGAGCTGACTCTGGAGGAGGCAGAAGAGGAGGAAGAGGAGGGGGAGAGCATGTTGGCTCAGGAGGCCTCAGAGTCTCCTGACACTGAGCTCCTGTCCCCTGAGGCCAGCACAGACCCTGAGGCCTTGTGCCTAGACAACCAGAGGACCATGGGCAAGCCCTGCGTGGACCATGAGGGCAATGTGACAGCTGAGTCCTTTGGCACCTAGTGGTCCCTAATGAGTGGGTCGACTTTCCAGGAAGACATCCCAGGTGACCCATGCCTGGCCTTCTTCACGCAATTCAGAGAGACAACCAAGCTTTTAGTTTTTGGCAAGTTTCAGGGTCAAATCAAAGGCATCCGGCTTGGGTCCATTCTGATCTCCCGCTCTGTTGAGAGAGCTGTCCTTCAGAGGCATCTCTGAAGTTGGGGCTGGGTCAGGCTCAGCTTCTCCAGCGGTCACTCTTCAGCCACATCTAGCGCTTATTCTTTCACTCTTTATCAGATATTGGCTGAGAGGCACATAGTGGGCACCTATTGTGTGGCAGGCCTGTGCCGCTATGTGCCTCTGGGGTAGCCCTGAGCAAGGGGGTGAGGAGTCAGCACCAAGGAGAGGCCTTCCACTGGCACCTCCCTTTCATCTTCTGGGAGGCTCCCTGCAGGAGAACGGGACCTTGAATGGGGAAATGTGTGGCGCCAAAGTTTTGTCCAGTGTCAACTCTGGTCCTGGAGCTCAGGAGGGGGCTGGTAAGGGGGCAGCAAAGACAGGGCTCTGTATGGGGACATCTCTGAAGACTGATGTGGCCTGTTGCTACTTGGATGCCAATTATTGCTTTAAGTAGTTGTAATTTCTGTCTTCAGTAGAGTCTCTGGGTACACCTGTACTCTCTGGTCTCAGGACACCCTGCCGGTACCCCTTCACATTCTTCCTCTTGTAGAACAGCAACAAAAGCACACAGTTTTCCTCAATACACACAATACCCTTCCTGATTCTGAGGGTGTCCCAGACTCCCCCGAGGGCCAGTTTTCCCTCTATAGCCTAATACTAGCATTTGGATAAACATTGGTTGAGGGGTAATGTCTGTGATCACCCTGAAACATCTTAGAAATTTTGGGCATTTAATGTTTCTCTGGGGTTAAATAAACCCTATTACCCTAAACTAGTGTCATGTCCATTTCATGGATGGGGACACTGAGGCACAGACAGGTCCCGTTGCCTGCTCAAGGCCTCGCAGCTGGGCGCTGGATATTAGCCAGCGGCGCCCCCTGGCGGCCGGAGACGCAGCAAATTTGGGAGTCTTCTCGGCCAGCCGCACCTCCCGCATTTCGCTTGTTGTAGCTCAGCCTGGGGCTGGGATGGCTTCGCTGGGTGGGAGAAGAGGAGGTAGCTCTGTGTTCAAGTATCAGGTTTAGTTCCTGCATCTGGAAGGCTCAGTATTCCACATCCCAACTTGCCTCCCTCTCAGCGTGCCTGAAAATTTATGCATGACACAGGTCCTCATAGCAGCCTCTGGCTTACAAAACAGCTGGCTTCATTACTAAATGATTCCAGTAATTCATCATCATCATAATTACTGATGGAATTCCACAGGGAGAATTAAACGTCATCTGGGTCATGAACTTGATGCATTTCCTTCCAGATCTTTATAAGACAGAGACTTAGGGGATGATTATTTATAATTTTTCTCCTTCCCATTTACTTATAAGTGATACACATTCATAGTAAATAATTTGGAAAGAAAAGAAACATAAAGAAGAAAATAAAATTCAATTATGACCTCACCCATAAACCATCTGCCTTCAGCATTTCACCTTACTTCCCTGTGGATTTTTCTTCACCCACTTGTAAGAACACTCATATGTTCCCCTTCAGTTTGAGCCACAGGCATCCCTCCCACTCCCCCTACTGATTACACTCTACCCACACTCTAAGCATGGCCCCACCTCAGGACCTTTGCACATGCTCTGCACACCACTTGGAATGCTGTTTTCCTCCTCATCCCCACTCTTTGGGTCTCAGCTCAGCAACCCCTTCTCTGGGACGTCCTCCCTGATTCCTCACCCCAGGCTGGTGCTGGTGGAAGCTCTGGGGGATTCTTTGATCCACGTCCACCATGCACTCCAGATCATGATTTCGGGATGCCTGGGCCAGGTCCACTGCACCATCCTCAGTGTCCCCAAAGATGGACTTTGCCAACTTGAACAAGTCCCTTAACCTCCTGAAGCCTTTGTCATTTCACACACGAAGTGGGCTCTTTGTGAGGGTCCCATAGTTGCAAGAACAAGTAAATTTGAGGAAAGCGTGTCCTGAGCCATGCTCTGAGTAGGGCGGGACTTGGGAAGGTTTGGGCACTTCTCCCATTCAGCTCTGTGTCCCTTGCCATGCAGGGGACCCTTCTGGATGGAGTATGCAGCCTCCCCATTCAGTCATCCCTAATTTCAGAGCCAAATGCTGATTATTAGCAATAAAGGCCTTGTGTCATTTCTATGTTAAAATACAAATTTCTCTGGGACAAGCTGGTGCACATTGTTGTGGGGTTCTTCCCTGAGGAAAAAACCGGGTGTTTCCTAGTGCCACCCACGCATGAAGCCTGATGCATGGAGGTGAGCGAACCAAGAGGCATGCAAGTCCTCACTTCCACTGCATGCCTGGACCAGGCACACCTGGAGCCCACCCAGAGCTGGGATTTGATTGTGGATTTATTTTCCTGAATTTTCCCAATTCTCTGCAGTGAGTCTGTGATACTTTTATAGGTGAAGTAGGGGATAGGGGCAAAATGTTACTTTTAGGTCAAACAGATTTACCAAATACACAGTGGGAGGGTCATTCTGCACTTCTAGGGCGCTGGGGGGCATGCGTGGACTGAGGGGGCGGCCTCTGGCACAAAGTTATTCTGGTCTCTCCGAGCCTCCGCAGCTGGAGAGCTTTTTATAAATAGGATGAGCGCCACCCCCCACCCCCCACCTCCGTCTCCTGGGGAGCGATCTTGGGGAGGGCGTCAGGATTTTCCTGGGGCCACTAGCCTCCTGCTGTGTCTGGGGACAGGAGACAGTTGGGGGCAGGGAAGTGCAATGGGGGCCACGGTCTCATTCTCCAGGCCCCTGCAATTCTGACTTACCCTCCTCAAGATTTTGGGGGTAAAACGATGGAGCATCTGAGCCCCCAAAGTCTCCACTCTGAGTCTTGTTTCCCCAGGATAGAGGGAGGGGGTTTCTCCGGCCCTGTCTTTAATTCAGGAACCCCGGAATGGTGAAGTCTCTTCCAGACCCGTGGCTTTAGCCTCGCTCTTACCTTCCTTGTTCTCTGGTCTTTTATCGCAGGCTTTGCGGGTGTAGGGGACAGGCAGTTTCTCTGCCCTATTTCCGCCTTTTCTTCAAAATTTTCTCTGGAAAATGGGGCGCAGGCAGGGGAGGGGTTGTCGGAGCGTCCATCACACCCTTTCCTTCTTTTCTGGGAATTGGTGGGGAGGGGTGACTCTCTTGGTGCTTATTTCTTCTTTCATCTTAGAAACAGTGTGGTGCATCTACCAGCCCAGCCCACTTTGGGGGTCTTACATCTCAGAAAATGGACGGGGTCTCTCTCCTATTTCCGCCTTTCTCCTTTTGTACTTATTTTGAAGCCCATAAATAGGGGGTATGGAGCAGCTCTCGACATCTGTCCCTCTTTTCTGAAATTGGGGATTCGGAGCGTTTGACGATTAGTCACACCACTCCGGCCTGGGTAGGGGCGGCCGGAGAGTCACACCTAGGGTGAGGAGCGCAGGGGAAGGGGAACGCCCCCTGACGATCCCGGCTCAGCCAAGGCCTCATCTGGTCCCCTACGGCTGGGGAGCCATCACTGGACAGAAGAGGAAGATAATAATCTCTGATTGGCTATCCAGCCCGTCGCTCGACTGCTTAAACCAGTGAGAGGTTGCCGCTCAGCCCCGCCTCCATGACACTTACGAGGGGCGTGGCCGCCAGGTGATCCCTCCCTTCCTAAACGTTTCCGCCCGCTACTGGGTGTGCACGTGGGGCCCCGCCCATCTGTGCGTCAATCTGCACGGGAGCCCCGCCCCTCCTAGCTCTGCGGGCATTAGTGGGCCACTTCTTCTAGCGCGGCTCCGCCCCAGAATGGCGTCACTGCCTTATCTGCATGTGAGGCCCCGCCCCGCTCTTTGCAGGACGTCACCGCAGACTGCAGGGGCTCGAGCCGCTGCCGCGCAGCCCCACAGCAACGCACTGGGGGCTCCACACCGCCACTGCCAAAAAAGTCGCCGTCTGTAAGGTTCCCTACCGCATCTGTTCAGGGCAAGGTGAGCTCCTGGGCGGCCCGCTGCACTCTCGCTCAAAGCACCTAAGTAACCTTCATTTGGTTGATGGGCTGGCGGGGATGGTCGACGAGGTTGGCGGGGGTTAAATGGAGGGAGGATGCGGCGGTCTCGCACCTGGGTAGGAGACTCCCCTCAGCTGCCAGACCCTCATTCCCCACCCCCTCCTCTGCGGCGGCGGAGGAGGAGGGGAGGCGAGTACCTTGCGGGAAGCTGTGCGTGTGCGTGCGCGTGCACGGGGTGTGAACACGCGTGTGCGCGCCCGCCTGTGTCGGTAGGTCTGTGTGTACCCTTGCTTGTGTACCTGGCTATACCGATGTGATCCAGCGAGGGTCCTGACCCAAGTGTGTCTTTGCTGCACGCTTTTTGAGAGAGACGCTTGGATTGTGCGTGTGCGTGCACGGCCGTGTTCATACATACACGGGGATGCGTACCCGTGTGGGTTACATACACACACCTGCATGGGTGGAGGGCGCCATGTGCACATGTGGATTTGCACCTTTGTATATGCATATTGGTGTGCAGACAGGTGTCTGCGTGCGTCCCTGTTCTGTGTCCGAATGAGTTCAACCCTCATGTGCACGCGCGTTCACGGGTGAGTGGGTGCCCTGCTGTGTGCACGTGACTGTGTGCACGCTCCACCCCTATTACATTATGCAGCTGCCTCAGCTTGAACTCCCCCAGCCTGGGAGTGAGGTGGGAAGAGAGGCTACAGACGTGTGTCCCTGCGGACTGTCCACGTGTGCCAGCGTTGGGTTCTGAGAAACATGAATGATTGATGGGGGGCGGGGCCGACCGCAGTCACCCCCTCCCGGCATAGCCATAGGGTTTAGGGTTACAGCCTGACCTGGGGCACAGACCTGCTGGAGGGGCTACAGGGGTGTCCCCATACCGGTTTCTCTGAGCTCCTCCCTGAAATGCCTCCCTCCCCCTCCTTTCAAGGTCACAGCGGGCCCTCTGCCCTAGGCTCCACAGTGAGTACTGGGGCTTCTGGTGGCGTGCTAGTTCCTCTCTGTGGCTCTGGTGTTTTCTCTATCCTGGGCCTGGGCTTGGGGATGGCAGGGGAACCCCTCACACTAGCCTGCGCCCCACATCCCCAGATGGCGTCAGCCACAGACTCGCGCTATGGACAGAAGGAGTCCTCGGACCAGAACTTCGACTACATGTTCAAGATCCTCATCATTGGTAACAGCAGCGTGGGCAAGACGTCCTTCCTCTTCCGCTATGCAGATGATTCCTTCACGCCTGCCTTTGTCAGCACTGTGGGCATAGACTTCAAGGTCAAGACCATCTACCGCAATGACAAGAGGATCAAGCTGCAGATCTGGGTGGGTCTAGTTGGGGGACTCCCGGCTTCATCATTCTCCCTTATGGGAAAAGTAGCTCCAGCTTTTCCTATCTCTTTCATTCATTCACACAACTGGGCATTAGCATGTGCCTACTGAGCACCAAAGGTACAGAAGAGAAAGCCCCTGCTCCTCCATGGGAGCCTAATTGGTGCCCTCCAGGGCTGGGGGAGGAGCCAATGCTGGATTCTTTCCTATACCTGGTATTTGCTGGAGCATCACTGGGCTTAGTGCCTCAGTTTCCTCACCTGCAAGTTCTTCCATGAGAGTCTGTCTGAGGTTTCACTGGATGTTGGCCCCCAACCTCATTGTCTAGGACAGGCACAGTCACCTCCCCCAGGGTCACCTGGCTGCCTCCCACAACCCCACAGAGGCCAGAAGGAGCCTGTTAGCTCCCAGGGCTCTCACCTCAATCAGGGTAAACTCCACACCCCTCCCCTGGCCTAGAGGACCCTGCCTGGGTCAGTCCCATGTCAGCATCTTTGGCCTGGCTGTGCCCTCTGCTTGGATTGTCCTTCCCCTGATTGTCCCACAGCCCTGTCCCTAACTCCTTCAAGTTTCTGCACCCTGCCCCAGCCCACACTGCCCATCCCTGTCAGGCTTTGTTTCCCCCCTCAGTCTTTATGGCTCTCTGACATAGGATACATTTTGTGCTTTTCATGGGTTTATTGTCTATTTCCTGCGTTGAACTGTCAGTTCCACAGGGGCAGTGATTTTTGTCAGTTTGTTTTACAGCCATGTCCCTAGTGCCCTGTGTGGTGTATGGCACAGGGCAGTACCTTGTGCATATGTATTGAATGAGGGGGCAATTCTGAAGGTACCAGGCTCTGTAGGATGTTGGAGTACCACATTCTTGGTGCAGGCAGCTGGCTGGCTGTCCCTGGCCCCCTGTGCCTCTGTGCAAGCCCCTACTCCTCTCTGGGTCTTGAAGGAGCTGGACTAGATCTCAGGGCTCATTTCCATCAAGGATCTTACACCTGGGTCCTACCTGACCCTGTCTCTTCTTCTCCAGGACACAGCAGGGCAAGAGCGGTACCGAACTATCACTACAGCCTACTACCGTGGTGCCATGGGCTTCATCCTCATGTATGACATCACCAACGAGGAGTCCTTCAACGCTGTGCAGGACTGGTGAGCACACCTTCAGCCCCTCTTGGACTGTTTTCTGGGCTGGGTTTGGTGCAAAGCCCAGGGCGTAGGCG
>PVKM010029917.1:0-17540 GCA_004027735.1 Carollia perspicillata | reverse complement strand
TATGAGGTGATATTTACTGGGGTTTGGTTTTTGCATTCCTTTGATGATTATTGATGCTGGGCATTTTTTATACCTATTAGCCATTTGGAAGTCTTCTTTAAAACATGCCTATTCAATACTTTTTCCTTTTATTAGTTGTGTTATTTGATTATTTCCTATTGAGTTGTAGGAGTTCCTTATATATTTTGGATGTTAAGTCCTTGTCAGGTATCTGGGTGACAAATATTTTGTTCCATTCCATAGTCTGCCTTTTCACTATGTTGACTGATTTCTTTGCCATCCAGGGCTTTTTGCTTGGATTATATTCCACTTGTGTGTTTTGTTGCCTGTGCTTTCAGTGTCATATCCAAGAAATCATCTTCTTGACCAATGCCATAAAGCTTTCCCTTAGGTATTCTAGGAGTTTCATAGTTTGGGATCTTGCGTTTACATTTTTAATCTATTTTGAGTTGTTTTTTGTGTACAGTAAAAGGATCCATTTTATTCTTTCACTTGTGGGTATCCATTTTCCCAATACTATTTATTGGACAGACTATCTGTTCCTTATTGTTTATTTCTGACACACTTGTTCAAGATTAGTTGACTCTGTGTGAGTTTATTTCAAAGGGCAGAAGATAAGGATGTGAAGAAATTAGAATCCTGTACACTGTGGGGAGGAATGTCAAATGGTGGAGCTGCAATAGAAAACTGTATGGAGTATTCTCGAAAGAAATAAAAATAGGACTACCTCATGATCCAGCAACTCCACTTCTGGGTGTATATCCCAACAGTTGAAAGAGGACCCCAAAGTGATACCTGCATCCCATGGGCATTGTGGCGTTACTCCCAATAGCCAAGACATGTAAACAACCTACACGTCCCTCAACAGTTCATGGATAATAAAATTTGGAATGTAAGTAAAATAGAACCTTGTTCTGCCTTTAAAAAGTAGAAAATCCTTTCATATTTGACACCATGGATGAAAATGGTGAGTACTGTGCTCAGTGAGATAAGCCAGTCCCAGAAGGATGAGTGGAGAATAAATGCTTCCATTTATATAATGTATTTGAAATAGTCAAACTCATAGAATTAGAGAGTAGAATGTTGGTTTATAAGAGCTTGGGGAGAGGGAAATGGGAATTGTTTAATGGATATAAAGTATCAATTTTATAAGATGGTAAGTTCTAAAGGTCTAGTGGACACCATTATGTTTATACTTAACTGTACTGTTTTGTGGACTTAAAATTTGCTGGGAGTATGTTTTATGTTAAGTGTCCTTACAACAATGAAAAAAAGTAGCATTTTTTTGTCAATTTTAAAAACAAGAATGGGCAAAAGTGTGTCACAAACCAAGCCTGTCTTTTTTTTATTATCTACATAACTTTAACAACAAGCCAAGCAATAAAAGAAACCCATGCCATTGTCATGACTGAATTTGTCTTCCTTAGGCAATGAATCTTACTCTAGAATTCTCAAATTTAACTTCCTAAGACCCCTATTTCTGCTAGATAAAGAATTAATACATGAATAATGTGTTCATGTTCTCTTTGTGAGAGAAATTGGTACTTTATCATTATTGTTTAGAAAATACTTTACTCGAGATAATACTAGTGGTGAAAATTCTAGAATTGCAGATTGCTTTTGTGGGTACGATGTTTTAACATAGTGGTTTGAGTTAGTAAATATGATGTGCCAGGTATGGGTAATACAAAGAATAATATCAATTATAAAAGTTCCTGCCTGCTGAATGAGGTACAGATAGAGTTGAAAATGAAGGGAATATGAGTCAATGGGTTTATGTTATTAAAAAAACTATTATTGTGATTTATTGATTAATACTGTTTTTTATTGCAGACAAAAATTTGTTTGACAAATGGTTTTTGCTTACCAAACTAAAATAATTACAATTTTGGATTTGAAACAAACATTAATGGTTGCAAATAAGACTACTTGCCTTTTTAAAAAGCATCTACTTCATATCATGTGATTGAAAATTGTTATGTATGTAGCCTTTGCTTAAATATTACTGATAATGGGTTGAATTATTACATCATTATTTAATATATGGAGATAAAACTGTCTCCTTGATTTATTTCACCATCTTGTGCTGTAAAGTAAAAAGTGTTTACCTCTTTCCCAGGCCAATCCTTGAAATTAATTTACACTCTAATGCTGGGATCAATGATTGTAAGACAACTTGAACAGCAAGACCACATGTGTTGTCAAGAAATCAGAGAAATAGGTATTGGCACATTGAATACAGAGGAAGCTGAGCAATGTAAGAAAATTAAGACTGAGACGATGCCATTCCCTCAACAGCAGTTCTCTTCTCTTTGCCAAACAGCTCCAATTCTAACATTTATTTATATGATCCGGTTGACAGTCCTCTTATCATTCTGTATCACTGCCCTGATTCCAGTGTTTAGAGCAATAGATCAGTCTTATACAAAAGAGAATGATCCAGATCGTCTCCTTCAAAGTCATAGGACTTTTAAATTGTCTTATAATGAGATCGCTAATATAAGATATTTGCATAAATTATTTACCAACCTGGTTAACACATTTTTAAATTAGTCAACTCATTATTTTATCCTAGATAAAAATATTATATTTGTTTAGTTTTCTATGTATAATTATATTCCTCATTTCAGGTTAATTTTCTATATGATTATGACATTATCACTATTAATATTTTAATTAAATTCATTGGCAAATACAATATTACCAGATCAATTTCATCCACAAATTTTAATCGTGTTTTCTGTGTCATCATGTAATTTAAACATATATTGACTATCACAGGGTCCCTTGACTATTCTTTATATCTTTCCTCTAGCTTGGCTTCATTTAATAATCAACTTTTTAAAAGTTTAACCCTATGAATAGTTAGAATTTTGCCTGTTTATCATCAAGCTTTTGTTATCTAATTATTCCATCAAGGATAATATGAGAAACTGTGTTCATTGACCTTCTGAACTCAAACTAGATTAATACTGTTATTTTCCCGAAATCTGAAGCAAACCCTTGAAACATAAAACTAATCTCTAAAGCAGAGAGAAATGGAACAAAGAGTATTCGGTGCCTTAACAACAGCAACAACAGCAAAACAAAAATATGTTTTGTTGGCATAAGCTGATTTCTTCTAGGCCCCACCTTCTCAAATTTGTTTCTAGGCCCCACCCTTTAATTTAACATACCTTGTGCTATTGTGGTTCTTGATACTTGGCCTTATTAACCTCACTTCATCGATTTTCTTGTTTTTCATCCAACATTATTGGATTTCATTTCCTTCCTATTCTTGTTTCTTTGATCTTGTCTACAGAGTGAATTCTGTGATTTGTCTTCCACAATGGCCTTTTAATAAAACTCTATCCTTTAGACTAACTTCAGCTACAAAATTATGTCTCTCTTCTAGATTCTGATAACATTTTCTCAAACACATTCTTGATGATTTCTAAATTTTCACGATATGATTACATATGGTGTATTTAAATTCTTATTTTGATATATTGTGATTAAAATGACCTTAAATATTGATTTAAATATACATAAAGTAGCACCATTTCACACTTTTTGATATTTATATTAAATTGATATAAACATCTTTTGGCTAGAGTAATCAACCCAGTTACTGTGATGCCTTTGTCAGCATTGCTTACTACGATTTTTTTTTAACCACACACCTACCCGTGCGTGTCAGATGCACCTGAATATTTTGCTTCAGTGTTTTTTATAAATTTTGAGAGAGTACCATTTAACCAAAAGTAGGAGGGTCCAAATGGCTTTTTTTCTGTGAATTCTTTTAGCACTAGTAATTTCTATTTGATTTGCTTCTTCTTCATTTCCAGAGACTAAGGCATAATACAAAAGTTATATAGTTAACAGTCTTTCATATATCAAGACGTTTTATACACACACACACACACACACACACAATTTAAGCAAATGAGCTTATTCCAACAAGCATTTGTGAGAACTTTGTGAGATCAATTTGATAACAAAGATAGGTATACATTACTTCAGACTAATTTAAAGCAATAGTTCTTAAATTTGTATGTGAATTGGAATACTCCATAACATATTTGAAATTATAGATAACTGGACCCTCCAGATACAAATTATTAAAAGATAATCTCAAATAATAAGATCTGTTAATCAGATTTTTAAATTCTCAAATAATGTTTAATTACTATTCACAAAAATATTGTTTTTGAGTGGGTACAAAATTTTGTTCCAATATGTAAAATCCAATATGCATAAAAACAGAGTTGAATAAAGGCATACTGACATATACAGAACCAGAAAGAAAATAGGACAAGCACATTGTGGGAGAGCTTTAGTTACAATTAAAAAATGGGATTAGGGTATCCTCTGTGGACATGAATAGACATTTCCAGACATTTTGGAGATTAAAATAAGAGGGATGAAAATTGATTATTTTTCTAACTAAGTTTAATTTAGTGGAGGGATTAAAAGGCTGAAGAGAAAGAGATTTGTAACAAGGATATTTATATGAGTTAATTTAAATATTTTAGGAAATAGAAAATGTAACTGCTAAACAATATGGCATTCATTTAAAAAATGGTCACCATGAATTGGAGCAAAAACCCTTACATTTGGGAACTTGATAATGTATCTTGTTAAACATGATGTTCTATATTGCCCCACTCACTCTAAAATACTGCTGAATATTTTTTAATGTCTGATGAATATTTCACAGAACGAGGAGCTCATAACCTTCTGAAGAGAATGGGGTTACTCAGAGACAAGTCTGCCTTTGCCTTTACCATTTCCTTTGTTTCTCTTCAGACTTCACATAAATCACTTGTACATTAGCAGTATTCTGCATAGTACATTATTTTTTCAAAATTGTTTTTCTATCTATTCCTTTTGAGGAAAACCTTAAAAGTGAAAAATTGATATATCCTACCTTAGATTTTTCTCATTCTAATAATAGTTTTCACATTTCATAAAATCCTCATCTTGCAAGTCATTCAGGTCTTGGGAGCTTTGTGGTCTGAGTGTTTCTTTTGTTAGCTGTGTTGTCCACATTATTCTTAATGGTCAGTATGCTTTATGTTCATCTGGCAATTCTAATTTTGTATTATGTAATGGAAATGGAAAAACATACATTGTCTAAAGACAAATGACTTAACCCAGGTAACCAAGTTTCCTATAGGTATAAGATATTACCATCATCTTAGAAACTATCTTCATGCTCCTTCCAAATCAATATCAATTCCAGCCTCTCAGTGGTAGTCATTGTTCTGATATTTTTGCTCATTATAAAACTTCATATAATGAAACTATACAATGTACATTCTTTAGGAAAGTTTCTTATCATGTCTTATTTCATTGCTTTTCAATTATGGTGCATAGGTTTCACTATAATGAAATGCATGTTTCATTAAAACTCATTATGGCCCATGGCCAAGACTTTCCCTATTAAGAAAAAGAAACTGTAAAAAGATGTTCAACAAAAAATAACTACTAAAATGCATTACCGTTAGAAGCAATTTTGGGAATAATAGTTTTATTTATTGTAAAAATTATATATTGAGAAAAAAGTTGAATTTGGATTTCAAGATTGGGTGTCATTTCATTTTCTAAACTTTTAATTGTGCATAATTTTAATTACCAACAATATATCATTATATTGGTCTGACTTTTTCTCTACAGCAAAGACAAATTTAATGATAATGCCGATATAAAAAGCCATGAGCATTGTGAATTTAATTGAAATTTATGAAATACATTTTTATTAACATACATGTAGCTATACAAGTGCTTTTAAAGCTTGATTGGTTGCACCAATAATACTTGATAGAGTTTGAATGTATTAACTACTTGAAATAATGTTAGCATATTCAATATATTTTAATATATAAATTTATTTATAATAATTATAAGTATTACAGGATGTCTTAAAATAAAATATAACCATATGAAATGGTTATAGGCAGATATCACTGGTCATAATATGAATACAAAATAGACTTTATTGGGAGAAAACTTACATAAAATTTAAGTAGAAGAATATCACAATCTCAAAAAGTTAACACTGAGCCCACAGTTTAGGCTGAGTATAGAAGGAATGTATCCATCATGTCCAACTTTCCCGTAGAGAAGTCCCCTTCCTTATAATAATTTCATATTTAATTGGTTGGCTAATAAAAAACAGGCATACAAACACGTAAAAACAGAAACTTTCTGTTTGATCACGTGGGCCAATGGAAAGGAGATGTGCAATACAGAAATTATGGGTATCCACCCATTCTTGCCCTGGAGCTAACTCAGACCTGCTGGGTCAACTCTTCATTAACCAACCAAGAAAGGAGAAGAAATGTGCCTCCAGGACAGCCAGACCCATGTCTCTTTAATCTAGCCCTCAGGGTTTATGAAACTATTTTACCTTTCATGTGGCATCTCTCTTTCATTTCAGGTCATAGAGGTACTTTGGTTCATATCTGGAGTAAAAAGAGATAGAGTTTTGCCACCTTCCCCTAGTCTCCTACCACTTGCCAGTATTGGATGTTATGCTCTCTCATTGATGAGATAAATTGTTTCTGTTACATTTCCTAGAGCAATGATTTAAATAAAAAGCAAATAATTGTGTTTCCATCCCTAGAAATAACATTTGGAGGCAGAGTATGGTGGCTGTGGATTTGCCTAAAACAAAGCTTGTGCCTTTTTTCTTATTTATAATGGTGTCCACCATGTGAGAAACATTAACTTTCTACTGAGGTTGAAAGAGGCACCATGAAGTACAAGGACCACTGGGAATATTTCATCTCACACTCTTTTTGTTTCCCTGACACTCGGGCATATAGAAAATCAGCTAAACATGTTTGTTCAGGCATAACTTTAAATAGGTGACTAAGTCAGAATAGGATTAGTTGGCTCTATAGAGGTTATCATTGAGAAAGCTTCCAGAGCAGAAATTACATAAGTCAGAAAATTTTCATATTGTTCGTTTGAATCATTTTTGGTGGTTTCATTATTGTGATGGGTTACAACACAGATCTGTTGGGCTACAGAAGATATGATGGCAAACCTGCTGAATTGGCTTTGTAAGTATAGATGATTCTCTCTAGATCTGTCACTTCATACAGGCATTTACAACTGCAATATAAATAAATATATAAATATTTTTTCATGTGTTTTTAGAGGGTGATGAAGAAACACTTCATTCAGTTCTGAGTAAACCCAAGCAAGACCATTAGCAACACCTCTTCCTCCCCCCTACTCCCCCACATAAAAGGCTACTGAAGACTTATTTCAGTCACATTAAGAGAGCAATGTTCTGCAGCAATCTATAGTGGTGGTTCTCAACTAGGGGTGATTTTCCCTACAGGACACAAGGCAAGGTCTGGAGACAATTCTGCTTGTCATAGTTGACAGTGGTTGGAAGGCTGTTGGATCTGGTATGTAGAGTCCAGGAATGGTAATAAACATACTGCAATGCCCATGACTGTCCTCCAGATAGATAATTATCTGATTCAAAATGTCAACAATGTCAACTTGTCGTAGTTCTTCCTTATCTCCAGGAAGGAAAGAAAATGTACTTAATAGATTGGAGTGTCAGTAACTTAACAATAGTAGGATGAATAGCTAAAGTAGTCCATTTTTATTACAACTGTAGGCATGAGTGGTTTTATAAATTAGCCATACTAACATTTTAGGTGTCAGTATGTAAGCAACTCAACTGAGTTGATTTTTAAATTATAATATAGTGAAAAAAAGATGTCTTACTGTATAAATCTGTTTATAGTCATGGATTCACATTTGCTCTTGATTGTAATCATTTCCATTTCTCAGTGGAACCGTCTGAAATGTGTCCTGCTTTCTGGGGACTTGGTTGAAAAGACCTACTATGGAATGAGAGTGTTGGAGCCATGACTGGGCTTCCAGTGAGATTGTGTCTCTTGATTAAGGCCCACAAATGGGATAGCTGTGATTGCTCAGCAGCAATCCACAGATCCAGGAATCTCAAAAAACACAAAATGGATTCATTGTAGAAAGTCTGACCAAATCACACTTTGCTGAAGCTGCTAAAAACTATATAGTAAGAGAAACCTCAAAACAACCCAAGGTAAAAGACACATCAAGGAAATGAGTAACAGCTGACTTAGAAATCATATACAAAATAAGATATCACCTATAAATTGTTGAAAGAAAAAATAAAAACAAACACTACTAATGCAGAATTCTCTAGCCAGTAAACATATATTTTAAAATGTAGGTAAAAAAAGTGACATTTTGAGATAAATAAAAATGTATGTTAATTATAGAAGATGAACTTAAAATATAAAGACATTAATAGGTTTAAAATAAAAACATTGAAAAGATATAATGTGCAATATACATTATAAAAATATGGAGTGTTTATATTAATATCAAAAATAGAGTATGAGATAAGCAGTGTAGCAAATGACAAAAAGGAACATATTATTTTTATAAAAAAGATCAATTTATTAAAAATACATAACTGTCTTAAATGTGATGAATTTTCAACCAAATTTAAAAATATACAAAGCAAAAAATGACAGAAGAGGGAAAAGAAATATTCCAGATTTTTTACGGATGAAACTTTAAAATCTTCTCTTTCAAAAAACAGTAAAAAAAATAAAAAATTTGAACACTATCAATGCACTGAATCCAACTGACATTTGAAGAGCCCTTCCCCCTCCCCAAATTTGAAATGTCTGAAGTTATATTAAAGTATGTCCCTAACCACAATGGGTGAAAATAATAAATGGGAACAATCAGGTATCTAAAAAAACCCAATGAATTTAAATTGAGCAAAAGGTATCTAATTAATCTATAGACTGACAAAGACAGCACAAGGAAAATCATGAAACATACAGACTTACTATTTGTAAGTATTTGTAAAATTAAAACTAAATTTTGTGGGAGCAGCTAAAGATGTATCTACATTTGTTTCATTTTACATCCGTATCAGTAAAAAGCATCAGCATCCTCCCCAGTTTAGGTATCACTGTAGCAGATTAAACATACACTAGCATGTCATGCTGTACTCGGGTTTATCCGTTGCTTTGATGACCTATCGCTGATGAATTCAAGAAACTGAAGTTATATAACAGGTTTTGTTAGTTGAAGGCAAACTGATTTGTTTTTTGTTTTTTTTTTTTTTTAACAGAGTAGTAAAATAAATGAAGCATTAACAATGTCCAAGTCTACATACTAAGAGCCAGTCATTGTAATACTATTCTGGTGCCCAGTTATATAGAATCGATGGTGGCCAGTTTCTTGTTGAAGTCTGTATAATCTTCAGTAGGACTTTCTCTAGACAGACAGGACTCGCAGGAGAAAACGTGGCATAGAACTTTGTCCTATACTGAATTTTTTATATAAAGGCATATATTAGCTTACTAAAGCTGCCGTAACAAAAATATCACACACTGGTTAGCTTAAATAACAGAAAGTTATTTCCTCAGAGTTCTAGAAGTTCAAGATCCAGGTAATGTCATGGGTAGTTTCCTTTGAAGGTTGTGAGGAAAATCATGGTCCACGCCTCTCCCTTAGCTTCTGATGAGTTTGTGGCAATCTTTGATATGCTTGGCTATTAGAAGCATCATACATTCATGCTTACATGATGTTATCCCTACTTACATGTGTGTTTGTCTCCAAATTTTCTCCTATTAAAATGACATCAGTAATATAGGATTTGTGTCTCTCCAATGATCTCATTTTAACTTGATTTCCTCTGAAAGACTCGATCCATTAAGATCTCATTCTGAGGTGGGGGTGGTTATGACTCCAACAGAAGAATATTTTTAGGGGGAAGCAGGTGAGAAGCACAGTTTAACCCATAATAAGACATACTGTATTTTCTTCTTCTGTGATGAAATACTATAAGATCTGTACAATATTAGTAAGCTTTATGAGTACAGGCCATTTGGTGTCATGAATTTTCCAACTTTCATAATATCCAAAAGCAAAACTTATAAAGCCTATAACCAAGCAATTCTGTCCATGCAGTTTGCCCCTAGAATCTTTATATTATTTTACAGTTTCACAAAAGAAGAACAAGGACAATCAAGACACACAAATAAAGTGAGAGCCATGCCAGTTCCGATAGTTAGCTTGTTCAAAAATGTTGTAAGCAACCCCACCCCCCTTGGAAGGAAGAACAGAGATCTGTTTCCTGACTTGGTTTTTGTCTCTAACTCATTTATCCTGGTAATTCTCCAAAGCCCAAATATTGGATTATAGAATTTTTGCTTTATGAGAGCAGCCAAATGCTCTCTTGGTTTTTGCATCAGACTCTCTGCTTGGTGTGTTTAGAGTTCTCATACCTGTAAGCTCTGCTAGTCCCCTGATCTTATTATCAGTTTCCCAACCATCAGCCATAAATCAGATGCATTTTTGCAAAATTATTCTGAGTTCAAAATTTTCTGCTCTTTTCCCCCTTCTACTAGCCTTTCTACCTAAGATTTTCCTTCAGTAACAAACCTACCTTTCTTTCAAGGTCTGCATGTTTTAATGACATTGTTTACCTTGAGTTTTTTATTCTATCTATCTACATATCTATCATTTATCTACTATCTATCTACCATCTGTTTACTTACTTATTTAATCTATTGAAAGGACATTGGTTTGCATACAGGTTTCGAATGTACTGAGCTCAGTAAAACATCACCCACACGCTGCATCACACATCCATCACACTAAGCAAAGTCTTTTCTTTTTGTTTTCATTCCTGACCCAAGTTTGCTCACCTACACCCACCCACCCCAACCTCATGCTTCTTCAAATTGCTTCTTATTTTGGAGTTCTGAAAACAGACAGACTATTCTGCTGCAGACCTTGGGATCTGGAGAAAATCTGAGATTTTGATAGTCCCAGGCTATCATACATTTTGTGGCTGTCATTCTTGCTCAGGAGCTTGCAGCTGTCACACCTATGCTATCCACTACAGGCTTTGAAACAGTTGTGTCAGTGACTTCTGAAGATTCCGAGCTGGAATACTTCATAGCTATTCTTATCACTTGGAAATTGGCGGAATTCAGCCACCAGCATTCCCTATGGCCTGCCACTATCCCTAGAAGAGATGTTTTCCCCTATTGTGTGCTTTGTGTGGGTTGCGTAGACACTATTTCCTTTTTCTTTTCTTTCCTTTCCTTTTCTTTTCTTTTCTTTTCTTTTCTTTTCTTTTCTTTTCTTTTCTTTTCTTTTCTTTTCTTTTCTTTCATTTCCTTTCCTTTTTCTTTTTCCTTTCTCTTCTTTTCTTCTTTCCTTTTCCTATTCACCTGAAGATATATTCATTGGTTTTAGAAAGACAGGAAGGCAGACAGTGAGAGACAGAGAGAGAGATAATTTTCCTCCTCAACACACCCTAACTGGGGATAAAACCTGCAACCTAGGTATGTGCCCCGACCAAGAATCAGACCCACAACCTGTCGGTGTACTGGATGATGCTCTAACCAACTGAGTCACCTGGCTGGGGCAGATTAACACTATTTTTAAAACAAGCAGCATTGGTGCAACTTGAGTGTATGTTTTTATAATCATTACTTGTCCAATATGTATAGTAGCTATAGATATATACCATGTTACAGACTGAATTATTGTCATGCACTATAGAGTCTTGATCCCAATGTTATGGTATTAGGGGTTGAGGCCTTCAGCAGGCAATTACATCATGATGGTAGAGCCTCATGAATGGGATTAGTGCTCTTACAAAGAGACCCCGCGAGCTCTCTCATCTGCCACCATGTAATGACACTTGAAAAAGATGGCTGTCCATGAACCAGGAAACAGGTTCTCACCATCAAATCTACTGGACCCCTTGATCTTGGATTTCCCAGCTTCCAGAACAGTGAAAAACAAATGTTTGTTGTTTAAGTCACTCAGTCCATGGCATTTTTGTTACAGCAGCCCAAACAGAACAAGACACACTATCAATGTCATATGTGCCACTATAAAATAAGATTTACAGAGAAAAAAATACTAGCATAGAGGTAATAAAGTCCTTTATTTCCCAAACTTATTTTATAACACATCTTTTTTTCACACACATATGGGCTCTTGTATTAAGGTCAACTTTTCAGTTAACTGGAATCTTTTGCACTAATTCTCACAGTATTTACAGGAATAGTGGATGAGAAACCTCTATGCAATTATGTAACAATACAAGTTCACTGGTAGGGAAGGTTTATCTTTTTGTTTGTTTGATTTAGGAAGAAAGAAGAATCTCTACAATTAGAAGCTAGAATTAACCTGTTCTTCTACTGGGCTAATTCTGAGGCAGCTGAGCCAAATTCCCACTAAATTAGTAAAAGTCTGTGTAAATGAGAGATTGGAAAATGAGCCTCCATGATATCCAGATCTGTCTCTTTTCACAGAGCTACAGAACTAAATATATATTGAAAATGATAAATTTTAGCAATGCATATCTGTTTTACATCTTTAAGAAAGAAATCTCCATTTTATCCCTAATATTATATTATTGATCAATCACTTGTACAAGTATAATTGAGCAATTTCACTTGACTGCATGCCAAGCAGTTTTGCTTTCAGAACCATGGAATATTATGGTTGAGTTCAATTTAACTGGATATTGACACCCTTTCTGTTATAATAGTCTAATTTTCTAAAGAGCAGCATTAGAGGAGGCAAGTGGGCTTGAAAGAGATGTAGGATAATAGTTTCTAAGTGTCCCTTTGTCACTTTAAATTGCTCTGAAGGAGCAAGGTAAGAAATAAAAAATCAAATATATTGGAGCCCTTAGGAAACTTTAGAACACTTTAGACATGTCTATTTCTACAGAGTAATTCATAGTTTTCCATTGTCCTTAAGTATATTAATCAATTAACAAAGGCATATATGCTATATTAATATACTAGTTAGGTTCTTCAGGAGATACTTTTATATTTTACAATTAAATAATTAATATCATGTGAAGTATATTTAAACATTATTTACCTCTTTAAAATGATAAGTTAAACAATTTTATGTTAGGCCATTAGTGGTAACAACAATGTTCCTCTTTTTTTTAATATCACATATCATACAAAAACGGAAGCATTTATATGTACAGATATAAATATATTCCCTGGAAAACAGCCTACAGTTAGAGTAAGGCTTTGAAAGGTCAAAACTCTAACATGGCATCTGTCTCTTAATCTACCTATAGATATTTATATGCTAATGACCATAAATTAAATATCAAGCTATGTACTACCAATGCCTTCTCAAAAATCTTTCTTTTCCTGACAAGTATAGTTATATTCTAATGTCTTCTTACATTATGTCTTTAATACCTTCGTTCTAAAGCTCAATCAATAAAATATACCATATTAAAAAAACAAAGGATAAAAATCGATATGATCTTATCAATAGATGCATAAAAGCATTTGATAAGATATAACATCCATTTATGATTAAAACATTTAATAAAATGGGTATAGAAGGACAGTACCTCAACATAATAAAGGCCACATATGACAAACCCTCAGCCAATATCATACTCAATGGTGAAAACGGAACGCTTTTCCTCTAAAATCAGGAATAAGACAAAGATGCCTACTCACACCCCTCTTATTCAATATAGTAGTGGAAGTCCTAGCCAGAGCAATTAGTTGAGATAAGAAATGAAAGGCACCCAGACTGGAAATGAAGAACTAAAAGTGTCACTTTTTGCAGATGGCATAATTATAAAAAAAGCCCTAAAGACTTTACTAAAAAAAAATACTATTAGAAACAATAAACAAATACAGTAAAGTTGCAGGATAAAAAAATCAAATTACAAAAATCCACTGAATTCCTATATACTAGCAATGAAATTTCAGAAAAAGGTATAAAAACGTTCCTTTTACAATCACAACAAATAGAATAAAATATCTAGGAGTAAACATAATAAAGGATGTGAAGTACTTATAAGTATAAGTGTGAAATACCAAAAACTATAAAATATTATTAAAAGAAATTGAAAAAAGACACAGCGAAATAAAGAGATTACATGTTCATTGACTGGAAGAGTCAACATTTTTAAAATGTCCATATTAGCCAAAGCAATATACAGATTTAATGCAATTCCCATCAAAATCTCAATGATTTTTTTAAAGAAAGAGAACAACAACAACAACAAAAACATCATATTTGTACGGAACCACAAAAGGCCCCAAATACCCAAAGCGATCTTGAGAAAAAAGAATGAAGTTAAGGGTATCACACTATCCGACTTGCAATTATACTACGAGCTATGATAATCAAAGCAGCATGACATTGGCAGAAAAAACAGGCATACACATGAATGGAATAGAACTGAGAGCCCAGAAATACAGCCACATGTACATAGGCAAATAATTTTTTATGAAGAAATATTAAACATACAATGGAGAAACGAAAGGCTCTTACTTAAATGATTCCAGGAAAATTAGAAAGCCATGGGAAATAAATAAATAAATAAATAAATAAATAAATAAATAAATAAATAAATAAAACAACTACAGTTTGTTGCCATGCACAAAATTAATTCATAATGAAGCAAAGACCTAAATATAAGATATGAACATTCAATTATATAGAAGAAAACAGAGGTAGTAAACATCTGGACCTTGGCCTTAGAGAATGTTTTATGAATTTGATCCCAAAAGCAAAGGAAGTAAAAGCAAAAAATAAATGAATGGGAGACTATAAAACTAAAAAGCTTCTGCACAGCAGAGGGAATCTCAAGTAAAACAAAGATGAAACCAACTGAATGGGCCATGAGATTTGCAAACAAAAATTCCAACAAGGGGTTGATATCCAAAATATATAAAGAACTCATACAACTCAACACAAAACAAACAATCTAATTAAAAATTGGGCAGAGGACTTGAATGGATACTTCTCCCAAGAAGACACAAAAGTGGTCAAGGGAAATTTGAGAACATTCTCAACTTCACTAGCTATTAGGGAAATGCAAAACAAAACTATCATGAGATCCTACCTCACACTTGTTAGAATGGCTATTATCAACAAGACAGGTAATAATGAGTGCTTGAGCGGTACGGAGAACAAGGAAACCTCCTCCACTACTGACAAAAATGTAAACTGGTAGCGCCAGTATGGAAAACAGTATGACAGTTTCTCAAAGAATTAAAAATAGATTTATGATAGTAGCCAGCAATCCTTTTGCTGGGTACCTACCTACCTGAAAACTCAAAAACATTTATTCACAAAGCAATATACAGATTTATGGCACCCTATGTTCATTGCAGCATTATTCATGGTGGCAAGACCTGGAGACAACCCAAGTGCCCTCTGATACAGGATTGAATAAAGTAGATGTGGTACACATATTCTATGGCATACTACTCAGGCATGAGACCTTTCTCATGAAATAATGCCATTTCTGACTATACAAATGGACTTTGAGAATATTATGCTAAGCAAAATAAGTCAGAAAAATCAAAGAGCCATATGATTTCTCTCATATGTGGGATTTAAAGCTGAAACTTACAGACACGGGCAGCAGTATGGCAATAACCAGAGGGGATGGATATGAGGGGAAATAGTAAAGAATAAGGGGAGCCAAATGCATGGGGACGTAAGACGATTTGACTTCGGGTGGTAGGTACACAGTGCAATATACAGATTCTGTGTCACAGAAATGTGCACTTGAACACTATTCAATTTATATTTTAACCGAAACATTGACTGTCTCTTCCAAGTTGCATTAAAAATATTGTCAGAAAATGGGTCGTAAAAATACTACACTTAATGTCTTTCTTGACTACATTTATAATGGCTTCTAGCATCATTCCATTCACATGAAAATGAAAAAAAAATCATTATTTATTTGCCTACATGTTTTTCCAAATAGGTTGTTACCAGAGATAAAAGCTTTTCTCGGAATTATACAACTCAGAACTAGAAGAAAGACAGAAAAATATGGGTAAAAATTATCACTTTCTTTTCTGAATCCCCTTCGGGCTCTGTTTTTCATCATATACATGGAGGTACAATGTTTTCCTCTTTTCACATAATTATAACTTAGGTCTTCATATCTTGAATTTACAATTAGTAAAAAGAAAAAGGGTAACATTAACAACTATCAGCAGATTTGGAAATTTCCTTTTTTGTTTAACTTTAAATATTTAAAAAATATTAGCAAGGAGGCAAGTTTTGATGCTTTAAAAGTACAGATCATAATGATATCTCTCAGAAGCATTATATTTTGTGTACTCTGTTGCTCTGTGTCTCATTTTTCATTGAACATTAATGTAATGCAGTATTTTAATTGTAACTTTGTCAATATCTTTATCTAAGGATCTGTTGCTATTGTTGTCCTTTATGAAATTTTTGTCACCAAAAAAGGCAGGATTACGTTTTTTTTCTTCTAGATTGAGTTGGTGTAATGTATTCTTGGTTATTAGAATATTTATAGAATACCCACAGAGTCCTAGAATGTACACAAGCCCACCCACCCAAGAATCAGCACCAGAAGGGCCCAATTTGCTTCTGGGTAGTGGAGGAAGTGACTTAAAGCCTGCCAAGTGACATTGTTCCCTCTCGAACTCCTCCCCCACCTAAAGTGTCACAACCCCCCAAAAAGGGTTGTCCCACCCTGGTGAACACCTAAGGCTCCACCCCTTATAACATAACAGTTATGCTGAGATGAAAAAAACATGGCCCTAATGAAAGAACAGATCAAAGGTTCAAAAGTAGAATTAAGGGATGAAGAGGTAGCCAACCTATTAGAGTTCAAAACACTGGTAATCAGGATGCTAACAGAATTGGTTAAGTATGATATGATCAGCTGATTTCTCAAAAGAAACTTTGCAGGCATGAAGGGGCTGGAAAGAAGTATTTGAAGTCATGAAAGGCAAGGACCTACATCCAAGATTCAGTTCATTGGGATAGATTCACAGAAATGGAGATCACATGGAGGGTTATCAGCGAGGAGGGGGATGGGGATGAGTGGGGGAAATGGTACAGGGAATAAGAAGCATAAGTTGTTGGTAAAAAATAGACAGGGGGAGGTTAAGAATAGTATCATAAATAGAGAGGCCAAAGAACTTATATGTATGACCCATGGACGTGAACTATGGAGGGGAAATTTGGTTGAGGAGGGCCATGCATGGCAGAGGGGAATAAAGGGGAAGAAATGGAATGACTGTAATAGTATATTAATAAAATATATTTTAAAAAAGAATACTCATACAGTTTTGAGACTTTGAAATGGTAAATATTCATGATGTGTGAAAAAGCATAATTCATAACTTTATGATCTTAATTACACAAAAATGGAAGCTTAGTTGTGTAGATACACAGGGGACTTAGTACAGGTCAAATTGTAAACTGCTTGGGGTTATGGATGACTTTGTTCTTTGCTTCTTGTGCTTTCAGTTTCCTATTATATTCTCTTGTTAACTTTAAAAAATAAATGTTATTTTTAAAAACCTAAAAGAAAATTTTATTGTCCTTCAAGTACACTTGTTCCCATTTTTCCCCTATTACTCCCCCCTGCCTTGCCCAGCCCCCACCCCACATTGACTCCTCCTCCTTCCCATTGTCCTTGTCCACGGATCCTTTACACATGTTTCTTGACT
>PVKM010029916.1:0-17544 GCA_004027735.1 Carollia perspicillata | reverse complement strand
ATCATTTCTACCTAACAGCATCACAGAAGTATTTTTCCTCAGGCTTTCAATATATAATTTTTAATAGCACCATAAGATTCCAAGTGGAGTCCATATATTTCAAAACAAACATGGACAGGACTTTTTGTAACAACTGCAATCATGTCACTGACTGCAGTGTCATTAACACTTAAGTGTCACTAACACCTAGGCACACTTGCCATAAAAGCATGGTAATCAGCATCTACATTCATGCATGTGTGGGTTGTTTTCCATAGTACAAATACTGGCATCATTGCAGTATTTGGTATAGCTAAAACAACAACTGTAGCATCAAACTAGTACATGCAAGAAGAGAAAAATATTAAATAAAGTTGTGGCTTCAACTTAAATGCTAACTTTTATAAGAATTATTTCCAATTTTTCACTAGAAACAAGGACAAAGCAAGGAACAACTTTAATCAATATACAGCATATAACATATTTACTTTACTGATTTAAAGCAAGTCAATCTAAATTTATCCACAATAGCCCTGGCTGGTGTGGCTCTGTGGATTGAGCACTGGTCTGTGAACCAAAGGGTGGCCAGTTCTATTCCCAGTCAGTGCACATGCCTGGATTGCTGGCCAGGTTTCCAGTAGTGGGCATATGAGAGGCAATTACACACTGATGTTTCTCTCCCTCTCTTTCTCCCTCCCTTCCCCTCTTTCTAAAACTGAATAAGTAAAATCTTTAAAAAAATTATCCACAATAAAAATTCATAGGTGTGTCTATGTTGAAACTTTAATATTCAATCTAACAGCTTAAGAGTGCCTTGGTTATAAGAGAGGTTTTAAAAATACATATACATATATTCACTAAAACCCTAATTACTAATTTTGCCAGACTCAACATATAGCACTGTACTTTGTGTGATTTATTAACATTGTGGAATGATTACCACAATGAGATTTGTTAACATCCATTATCTCATACAGACAAAACAAAAAGAACAAAATTTCTCCTTGTGATGAGAACTCTAAGGATATACGTGCTCTCTTAAAAACTTTCCTACATATCATACGACACAGTCATGCTACACATTATATCCCTAGTACTTTTTTTGTACACTGCATCCCCATGCCTTATTTATTTTGTAACTGGAAGTTTGTACCTCTTGACCTTTTTCACCTATCACATCTATCCAGCCCCAGCCTTCTCCCCTCTGGCAATTACCAATCTGTTTTATGTATATACACCACTTGGAATGACTAACAGAAACCAGTGAAAATGTTTCATTTACAGAAACAATTAGGGAACCACCGTGGTTTGATAATAAGAGCCACTGAACCGGGAAGTTGAGAACCTGGTTTCATGACCCAGCAAATCCTTTAAGTAACTATGCAACAGCCAGAAAATTGTTTACTAACTATTGGCCTTAACTTTAAAGGATTTAAATGATTCCCTGGGCCTCTTCCAGCTCTAAAATAAATATGACAAGAAATAAAGATGATTGTAGTACCATCAACTGACATGCAAATTATTTAGTACCATAGGTCAGATAACTCTTAATTAGTAATGGAAATCATATCCTAATACCTGGAATTATGTTCAGTGCTGTCCCATACCCTCTGCATTTCTTTACTATATAAATGTATTGTTTCTCTTTAAAAGTAAACAAAATAAACATTAAAAAGTCTGCTTTAGTGTTTTCTGCCACCTTGGCTCCCCTACTCCTTCCACCAATAATGTAAAATGGAAATTAAATATTGATGTTACTCTTATTGAAGAAACTTACATTCACATTTCTGGTGCACAAGGAAACATATTTTGAAATCTGCCTACTGAATAGACATTAATACAGTCTGTTCAAGTAAATATGCTTGCATAGTTAATCAAAAGGCATGCCCTACGTAATCATGCTTGAATTCATTTATTGTGATCAAATACCTATGAGCAATTAGTTTAAAGATAAAACAATGATGATTAACTACATACCCCACATTTATTAAAATAGAGTACTGCTTGGTAGGATTTTTCAAAGCAGATTAACTTAGCAACTAAAAATCTATGAATGTGTTTTAGAATGCTGATTTAATTACTGCTTTGTAATATGCAGTAAAAGGGAAGATATATAATGAAAATATATTTTGCCACATTAAAAAAGCAACAAAGGCATCTGCTTTTTTTTTTTTTAATAAAGAAGTTTCTTAAAGCAAAGAGGAGCTCTCTTTTTGCCGTCTTTCAAACAGTAAACATCCATTTCTGGTCTTGATTATATACAAGATGCAGTACAGTAAATGACAGATTTGCCATGAAATTTTTTTTGTTGTTGTTAATAGAAAATAGTAAGTTCAAAGAAGTGGGAGAAAAGTTAAGCACCAGAGTACTTACTGTCAAGGAGACTGAGATTATTAACATTAATTTTTTACATGTTTCAACTGACTAAATGTACCTATAATTGGGACTCTGGTTGCAAATTGAAACGGCTATGCTTATGTGGGGATTGTGTAATAAGCAGTCATTATGCTCTTTCTTTTGTGCTGTCTAATGGGAAAACCGAGAAGCTCTTTCCCCTTTTTAAATTAAATGCTTTTAATAAAGGAAGATTTTAGGGAAACAAATACTCAACTTCTTAAGCTTTAAATTACTAAAAGCTGCTCTCACTGGACTAGAGTATGGAGAAACTAGAGTGATTTAAATGTTTTCCAGAGCTCACACATTAGTGCTTTCAACATCAAAAAGCAAAACCAGAATTGTGTCAGCACTCTGTTTGGCCAAGCTTCAGACAAAGAGTGAACGACAGGACAGTGTGACCAGATCTTCGCCACTACTGACATGGACAGAAACATCGCAGCACATCGTAGTGACCATTTGTTTCTGACCATGGTCTGTCTGTCTGCACACCGCTCAAAAGTCCTGCATTCGCAAACATGGCTTCTACCTAGTCCACTATCAGGCTTCCCCTCACTCTCGCATCTTACCGCCTAATGAAGGAAGGTCCTAACTAAAACCCTTTCACTTTCCAGAGAAAATACTTTCTACAGGAAAAATTTTATACAGATTCAACAAATTGGAAAAGGATATTGGAAAATTGTATGGATTCTATGCACATGTACAACTACCAAGAGAAAATATTAAAAAAATACAAATCCTGGTCCACTGATTTCCAAGTTATGGAATTTTACCTATAAATACTTGAAAAGTAGAGTTTTGAAAGGACCCAGTTTTTTAACTTCAGAATGTGTTCAAATTTGGCCGAATCTGTGGGATCTCTGAAACATCAAGCCTTTTCACTTTTCTTCTCCCATCTTTAAATTGCCTATAAACTTTCATCAGCAGTATTCTGCTGCAGGTACAGACATGGCTAAAATGCATTGATTCATCCTAAAAGAAGGGACGTTTAGAGAAATTAAGCCAGGTTCAGTCAAAGCAAAACACATGCTTCAACATGAAATCCCTGCCCCCTCCTCCAAAACATTCTTGTAGCATCTAATTTAGCTTCATGTCTTTTCTACTCCTCCCTTAATTTCTCTCTGTCATCTTGGTTTACATTACCATGTGCTTTTCCTTTGATAACAGCAATTTTCAAAGGCTAAAGAATCCCCCCACCATAGATTTAATACAGCAGTCTGATAACTGATTGGTCTAAGAGCCAAGAATCCCTTTGCTCCACCTCCTAACATCTGTCACAAGAGTCATATTACAAATCAACTCAAATGAAGGGATCAAGGGGTGTGTAAATGAAGAGGGAACACAAGGAAAAGGAAAAACTGGTGGTTAGTGGTTAGGTCATCTCTAGAAACCATAATATAATTTCTATTCTTTATTTGATAGAAGCATACAAAGGAACATCGTATTAGAAATAACATTAAACTGAATGTTTAACATTTAAAAAAAGGACTAAGTAATTTCCTAAATAAAAATCCTCTCTGAAAATACAAAATAATAATCCTTTTATTAAATCTATGGAGATTTAAACACATACAAATAGATATTTTCAAAGAAAATGGTCTTTTCATCCTCAGTTTTTATAATCATTTCTAACACCTTCAGAAATATTACAGAGAAATACATTAATTACAAACTTATAAAATGTATGTAACTACACATGCATTTTATTAGACAAATAACTTTACCTTTGATATTTTATATTTTAAAAACTGGCCTGTAAACTGCTTTTAATAATTGTTTGTCAATCTTCTAAGTTTACTGCAGTGGGAAAAAGTAATCAGTAACTGCTTACGGACTGCCAAACTATATTTCTAATTTTAAATGATTGTAAGAGTAGCCTAAGGCGATTAGCAAACATTTCAGAAATTTCACAGTCTAAATGGTTTTAACTTACAACTTTATGCAAAGAAAACAAGGAAGGAAGGAAGGAAGGAAGGAAGGAAGGAAGGAAGGAAGGAAGGAAGGAAGGAAGGAAGGAAGGAAGGGAGGAAGGTCAAGCAAACGTTTAACTAAAGTAACGATAAAAACTTGTACGATACTGGAATTTTTAGGTTGAATGTACTTGACAGTTCTCTAGCATATATAAGTACCCGAAAGGCAATTTAGATTCAACTCTACCCCATTAAAACAGTGAAGTTCCCGAAGTGTACAGGGTGTAACCTGATCATAATTGCTGTGAAGGGTGAGAGTTGACTAAATCTTGATGCTAAATCTTGCCATCTGTAGGTGCTTTACACATCCCCAGTTTTAGGGGTTTTTTTCAGTAGGGTCAAAAGTTTACAATATATTTTTCCACTCATTACCAATCACAAAGTTTTTTTACCGTATGTCATCTTAGAACAACACTCTGAACACTTTTGGTACTACCCAATCGCAAGTTTACACAACAACATGAACGCTATCTCCAAATCCATTTCACATGCCTATTATAGACACGATTTTTAATGATTAAGCAAGTAATATTTATTTCTGTATTTAGCGAAAGTACTGAATTTCCCCAAAATAATTCTCCCAAAGATACCACTTTTAGACTAAAAATTCCTTTACAAAACCACTGATAGCTTACAACCCAACAATTCACATTTAAAAGAAAAGTATTCATACGCAGGATGTCCATTTCACTGTCACTAAGTGAACTCTACTATTATTCACACTGCTCGCTAATCCCACTCAATTCACCTTAACCGTTCCCAACAGAAATATGGATGCATCCTCTCCCATGACTGGGATTCCAGACTGGAGAACTACCACAGAGAGTGAGAGTGACGAGTTTTATACTACAATTAAACATATTAAAATGTCTGCATATACAAAGCCCGTGGGTATCTAAAAAAAGGGCCCTTTCACCCAGGCAGTTAAGTTGGTCTGTTAGCAAGCAACCTAAAATTCAAATATAGGCACAAACATGCCATTTTCTAAAATTCTCTCATTTTACATTTTTATTTCTCTCATTTACAGTTATCAAACTTTACTTGCCAAACTCTATTCTTAATTACTCACAGAAATTGCCAGTAAATTAAAATCATCACCATATATTCAGCAAGAGTCATGGGAAAGCACGTAAGGGTGAAGACAGTCCTTAAAAACTAAGAAAGCACTAAAATAACTTACAGTTCAGCTTATAAAATAATCGTACACTTAAAAATACTATATGAATCACGTAAATCTGAACTTTGGCTTCAATATATGAGAATCCAATATTTAAAAGAACCCCTCTGAGCCCTATTTAAAAGTGAGTAATCTGGCAGTATGAATGATCAAATCCTACAAATTGTTTATGTAGGAATCTGGTATATTAAAAAACAAGGTAAATCAATGTAATGTTACTCTAGTTTAAAAACCTCCCAGCTAATTGAAGAGGAACAAGTTAAGTGAAGAAAATATGAAAGAAATTTTGAATTAACGTTTCTAATTAGCAGGGGCTTTTCACAAAGACTTAAAAGCAAATTTTCCTTTCCTGATTAATTAGAACATCACACAAAGAACTAGACTCTAATTGGCAATTCTTTCAGAGAACTAGGAAGGGGCAGATGTGACTGACAAACAGCAGAAGACATATTCTCCAGTGAAAATAATGGCAACAAAATCCTGTTACAGCTATATGGTGGTTATAGATATATAGATAGATGGTGGCTCCTGTGCTTAAAAAGAACACTTTCAAAAATTACAAAGGCTGTGTGGTTGCTGGTGTGGCAGAAATATTTTGGCCAAAAGAATAAGCTTACTCAGCTCAAAATAATACAAAACTTTGCAAACAGCTTTTGGTCAACTTAGATAGAAGGTCAAATAGTGACTCAAAAAACTGTTAAAAGTATCTAGAATTGTTCTCCTTTCTATTAATGATTCCCTAATTATCCAACATATTTCAATGTTTGCCATCAATTTAAATAGGAGAATTTTACAATACACTAGGAGAATACCAGTTCCTTCCTCGAAGATATAAAGAGGCACATCACTAATATGAAATGGATATGCCTAAATTAAATGAAGAGAAAATGAAGGAAATATTTGGGACAAGACCCATAACAGCACTGCAATTAAAAAGATAAGGGGAGGAAAGTCTCAGGGAAGAGAAATAAATCCTCTAGCCTCTTAGATGAGGGACTTGCTCTTGGAGGCGAAAAAAAGTTTAACACTAAAGGGTAGCAAATTGAAGGGATTTCAGAAGCAAATTCGAAAATACTGCTGTAAAGTCTCCTGAGTGCCAAAGTTTAAGTACATGTACACCAACTAGTTTCAGAAAAATTCTCTGAAATACTAATACACAGACCTTTCAAAAGCATGGACATCAACTACATACACAAGGCATCTTAAAATTTGTCATAATTTTTCATTCTTTACTAGCCACACATTCTACCTTACATTTTGCTGTCCTATTTTATAAGTAAAACAATTTTATAATCAATTATTTAAAAAACAGTAATAAAATGGTTAGTCCATAATGTAGCATAAGCCTGGATAGCCAAAGGAGACAAAGCCTCGGCTTCTGTAGGATCTGTAATGATTCCTCCCTCTCTGAACATCCAGTTATTACCTTCCTACCCATTCACATTGGTATCACCCAAAGCTCCTCCACACCCTCAGTTCACATTGTCATCTTACCTGGGTTACTTCAGTAGCCTAAATCTGTCTCAGCCTCCAGCCTTGCCCTCCTCTAGTCCACTCACCCCAGTACAGGACATTCATTCTAAAATATAAATTTCATCATTTCATTTCCAGGCATCAAATTCTTCAATGGATCCCCATGGTACTCAATTAAAGTAAAAATGCCTTTGCAAGTACAAGACTCTTTGGTGATCTTGCCCCACTAACCTCCGCAATCTTGATCTCTGACTACTTTTGTTGAAGGTATAAGGAACTAATTTAGTTAATTACTCTCTCTGACCACTGGACCTTTTAACATGCTGCCCTCTCAGGTTGGAACTGCCCCCTCCACCCCTGTGCACATTCCCCTTAGCCACAGAACTGTTTATCCTCTATCTTTTTATACATCATCACCTCCAAGATAATATTAGCTCCAAGTGAGCAAAATGTGTCTTTTCTCATAGCTACTGGATCCAGCACAATGAATGGCATAGAGCGGAACACTAAACACACACTCATGGCTTTGATAAGAAAATGCTAATTAATGGCATACCTGAATAATTCCCCTGAGTAAGTAGAACTTTTTTAGGCTCTGGGCTTGAAAATAAATTGAGAGAAGAAACACAAAACACACAAACCATAGTCTCGGCTGCTTATCACCAAGAGGCCAGCAACACTCACTGTCAGGTCATGGGGTAGTTCCCAGTGGAACTGACATCTAGCCTTACACACAGCCTGTCGTGTGCTCAGGAACTAGCCAAATGCTTGTTCTACCCCAGGACCCTGGACACGACTGGTTCAGAAGTAGACGGGTAATAAAAGGTAGACCAGTGAGTTGGTCCTGCAGTTTTTGTTGGAGCTGTCAGAAAAGTGCTCTCTTTAAAACATGGCAGCACTGGCTGTTAAAAAGATGTGAGTCAGAGCTTCTCAGGACCTTCTCTGCTATCACGTAAGTCCTCGTTGAAAAAAGAAGCCAACATAGAGGAAAGTGGAAAAAAGAAAAAGAAAAAAAGAAAGAGAGGTGGTTCCAATGACATCATTAAATCCTCTTACCCAGATGTGCCCAGAGACAGCTGTAGTCTGAAACTCCCACTTGTATGAGAAGTAAATTCCAGTTTTGGTCATACTGGTTTTCACGGGGTTTCTTTTGGGCAGGCAAGAGTCCTCATCTCGGCCACAGGTCAGGAATCATCTGCCTGTGTCAGCCTATGTCAGCCTATAACTAGGCATCAAAATTCACTTGTTTTCTAGGTAATCAATTTGAACAAAACAATAACTGAAGGATTAGGTCTGGTTATGTAGAATTCTTTCCCATTTCACGCAAGATGCAGGAGTAGTGAATTTGATATTCAGTCTACCAACTATTTCCCTATGAGTGAAGGAAGAAGGGTGGGGACAGTTTTTCTGAATGAAGTATACATGAAATGTTACCAAGTTGGGAATTCATCTAAGTTACACTTATTTTGTTGGTAAAATACTGAATGAAGACATTATCATTATCCTTCAGTGACTTTTAGAGTATAGTAGAATGAACAATGTGACAAAAGTCAGAAAATCAGGTTTGAATGCTAGTATCCACACTATGTAGCCTACTAGAATCTTCTTCCTAAAGCATGGTTTTGCATAACACTGTTGGTAGCTTCCCATTACATATGGGAGTGCATGTGGGCTGTGTGGAAAGAATGCCACATCAGACACAGTTATCTGCAGAGGTAAGAAGGGGAGTGAAGGAGTATGTATGTGTCAGTCTCCGTGGTCATGGAAGCATCTAAGGAAGATGTTAAACATCATCATGAGCTAGTCATTAACATTTAAGAAAAATATATTTAAAATCCTGGGCACAAAAGACCTTTCTGTAGCTGTAGTAACTTAAATCCCTGTTTATTCAAGGAACATACGCAGCTGTTAATTTAGAAAACATTATGCTGTGGCCTCTCGTAGCTCAGGGGAAAGGTAAGTTAACTGCAAGTGGCTAGGGAATATTCCCAGAAAGGCCTCTATACTAGGAAACTCTTCACTCCACTGGCTTTTCTTGGATGGGCAGCAAAAGTAACCACACTAAACAGAACCAGAGGCCTCAGAGAAAAGAGAAATGTGGCCTCTGCCCCAGTGCCCTGCAGTAACACCAGGGCCAAAGCTCAGGACTGAGTGGCTTGACATGGGGCTATGTGCCACAGCTACTTACAGTATTTGTCTTAAAAAAGCATTAGGCTTTAGAATTTCTGGTTCTTACACCTGCAAAATAAAGATCATACAATAAAACTACTATCAACCAGGATGTTTGAGAGATGACAAGTTACGTTACCGCACTACCACTACCAAATTTGGTTCACTAATCAAAGCTTTCCTAAAACTGTGTGACTATAATCTTCTATTTTAGTAAATATAACATTCTACAGATAATTTTATCTTTATTATTTAAGATCGTACAGTCCTTAGGACTATCATTCCGAATATCTGATACCAATATGAAATGATGGAATTGTATAGAAAGTAGGTGATACTACAAAATGTCTACTAATCCCATTCGATGATTAAGTGTGTACACACGTGTGTTATGTTCCAACTTCATTTCAGGAGCTTCTATTTAACATCAATACAAAGGGAAAATATTATTTAATTCAGTATCTCAGTATGGGGATCATGTTAATCCAATTTCCCTCTAGCTAACTAGGTGCATACAGACTTAAAATAAAGATTGATGAAGGTATATTACCATGCACATATCGGCTGCTACAGAAACAAACACTTGTCCAGAAAGGACTACATGGGTGACAGGATAACTACTCTGGATCCCATTTTTACTACTGAGTAGTTACATGAAATTAGGCAGGTCATTGAATTTGTTTTCTTCCCAATTATGTAAAACTTCCCTCTCATAAATTCCTGGTTTCTTTCAGTATCACTAATAAGAGTGCCAGCTGGTAGTTCCAGGTCTGCTACAATAACAAACCCAAGTGAGGGGATTTGCCTCTGGTGTATAGTGACTATCCAGAGCAATCCAGTGCCCCAGTTTTCTGATGAGTACATCAGAAATTTGCACTGTGTGCAAGTGTGCATGCTTGTTTGAATGTGAACAACGATTACTGGGTTGTTACTCAGGAAAGCAGCTTTGCCTCTACCCTCTGGCAATTTAAGTTAAGACAGTTAAAACACAAAATGAATGAGAAATAGCAGACGAAAGAAAGAAGAGCAGAGTATATGGCCTGGGCAATAGGTGTAGCTTAGCTGAGTCGCTGACCTGAAATGTCCAGAAGTGTAATTCAACCTGGACTAGGAACAGGAATTGGAGATGAGGACTAGAAAGAAGCAGATGTCCAGGAGAAGGAGGAGAAGGAGGAAGATAAAAGCTAATTTTTAAAAACAATGATCCAAGTGATAGGCACTGCTTTAAGTGCTTTATGTAAATTATCTCAACACAAGAAAACCACATACTAGAAAAAGAACAGATGTCACAGGAAGGTAGGGAAGTAGAATTTGAAGTAGAAGGATAGATTAGACTCACACTGGTACCAAGAATAAAGGGGCTATTAGGTGGGCTAATTTAGATGTTCAATAGAACTAAACCTTTTCTATTCATTCTCTCCAATGTTACTGCAACTTCTTGTAGAAAGACATTGTTCTTATAATACCCTCACACCTGTAATAATTTTATATTAATCAATTTATGAATTAATCAATTTATAAGTGATCAAGCTTACTCACTTTTTATACCTCTTCAACTAGAGGTGTTTGTTCTTCAGTTAGAGAATATACCAGATACAATTTCTTAAACTCTAGTAGGTAAATTAAAATTGTTAAGAATTTACTTAAGTCTTGGTATAAACCCATGTATTATGGGTTACTCCCTACCATTTAGAAGGGAAATTCACGATCTAGTTGGAGTATTTTTGGAATATAGCAGGCACCGGTAACAGCCCCCATTCCTAAAACACTTTGAGCTAAGAATGCAACCAGCAGTTATTTTTCTGTCTTTGTGGCACTTGGATCTCATCAACAACAACAAAATCCCTTATTTCTGTGTTTCATTTCTAGCTGTTAATGATCTAGAATACACAACAGGGTTGTACATTGCATAGCAATATAACCACAAGGTCTAGAGTGTCAAGAAATGGACACTAGTGGGCACAGTACACGCTTTCCACATTGTATACCTACTACAATGCATTCTTTTGTATTTGTTAGTACACTACTTTGTACTCCCATTTACATAATTTAATGTTTATCTGCCATTTCTCTTACTACCTTGTGAGACGTGGGTGGAACAAAGACCTCGCATGTTGCTTCTGTACACCTTAAACATCCCTGCTTTACTGTGTGCCCAGTAACTGCACCCAAATGAATGTAGACTAAATTGAAAAAGACTGTCAGCTGACTGGAGAACGAACAAGAAAAATCAATGTTTTCACCTAATCAAGTTGTGCCACTTGCATCACTAGAGGAAGCCCTATGTTGTACTAGAAAGAGATTTGGAAAATATATTGTCCAGGTTCAAATTCAAGAGCTGCCCACCTCTCTACATAACTGATTATTCTCTATGAGCCTCAGTGTTTTCATCTACAACATGGGGATAATTTCTCTCTCCCAAGATGATATTAATTAATATTAAATTTGATATACATTAAGAAAATGTATATTAAAGACAAGCAGAATATCGGTATGTAAAATGAGCTTCCTTCTTAAATCTCCTTTATATTTTGATCCATAAAAATATTTCCACTCTTGATTTTAAAAGAATGCCAAGAGCAGGCAGAGGGCTGGTGGAAGCAGAGGTGGAGGGGCGGCGATGGCTCGGCCGCTGGGGCCAGGGCACCGATTTCCACCTCTCTCCTTGCCTATCCAATGCCTGTGAGACTTTTACCTTAGCTGGGAGGCCGCTGCCTAACCAGCCTCCCCTCCTTTGGGACTGAGCTGTCGGGGGTCCCAGGACCAATGCAGGAGCCTTCCTCATTCTTCTATGCACGGGGCTCCTCTGCCTTTGGTACCACTTGGGCCTGTCACCGAAGAGCTGACCCCACCACACCCCTGACCCCCTGCGCTGCAGCTGCATGAAGTCTTCGTTGCGACCAAGATGACCTATGCCTTCTGCCGCTCTCTCCTGGAGCTTTTGCTCCACGTGTGGATCTCCAGGACCAGGGAACAGACATTTGTCTTCATTGACAGCCCAGGTAAGACTGGGGCCCCACCTCGTGGTCACCAACTGCTCTGTGAGGCACAGCCACCCAGCCCTGTCCTACAAGATGTCTACTGAATTTGATGCCTTGTTGGCCAGCAGGCCGAGGTTGTTCCACGTGGACAATAACAGCTAAGGAAACACAAGGGCACCGCTGAAGCTGCTAAAAGCCTTCCCATACACCCTTCATGTCTACATAGCCCAGCCCAGCCTGAACCAGCCCATCCGAACTTCTGAGTCACAGCCCCACAATCCCACGAGGCTGGCACAGTTCTGGTTCACCATCGGGGTGCTGGCTTCGGCATCAACCACAATCTAGCTTTGAAGATGGCCCAATGGGCCACCGGCTCTGCTTTGTGGACACATCTACACACACCTGGCTCCCTGATGACTGTACTGTGGGCTACACAATTGAGTGCAAGCTGGATGGCCACCTATAGCTGTTGGGGGCTGTCCAGCTCCTGGAGCAGGTCACCCTAAGCTACCCAACTTTGAGGGGAAGCTCGGTGTCATTAAGTTACAGAGCCCCTTCTCTCCTGAGAACTTAATGACACTTTTTGACACTCTGTACAGAGCAACACTTAATGACGCTCTGTAACTTAATGACACTGTTTACTCCCTACACTGTCTCCTCTACCTAGAAACTCCCTGATGCCCACAGCTGGTAGCCTGATGAACCTGAACTACTGCACAACTGTTGGGCTGAGGCCTCTGGTTGTCCCTTACCTCCCAAGGCAGCCCTGAAGGTCTATGGCAAATGCCCTGGGATGGGTAATCCCTGGAAAGGTCCTAAGTAATGGTTAAACCAAGTACTGGATGGCGACTGGTGGCAAAGTCATCCCAGACCCCTGCAAAGCAGGTTGGACATCCCAGGGACCAGGTGAAGGCCAGAGGCCCCAGGGTTCCTGGGCGGCTGAATTGAACAGGGTGGGGGCACTGAGTTCAGGAGTCCTAACTCTGCAGAGAATTACATGGGCCTCTGGTTGGGGTGTGGCCCCTATCCTCAGCTCAGGTCTCTCAACCATTCCCCTGGGGTCAAGCACTGGGACATTCACTCCTGGATTCCTTGGCTAGATCCTCAACCACTGAGAGGACCCAGGTGGAAAAGTGGCCAAATGCAGGGTCTATGGCTGATATTGTTGTTACAGACCAGTCTCCAGCTCCTTGCTCCCCACCCTCTACTAATAGAACCCAATTTTGTTTGGAGTATTAGCCTGCTACAAACAGTATCAGCCTGATATCAGATGATGGATCACAATGGGTCCCAGCCAACCTTGATGATTCTTTTGATCACTTTCTCATCTTCCTGTGCTGTTAGGAGCTGCCATGTGACCCAGCTCTGCCTATAGATAGAGCTCTGTCTGTTAGTGTGAACTAAGCAAAGCCAATAGAGAGGATTCTGAGGAAAGTTTTGCAGCCCCATACTCTGTCTTCCTGCTGTGAATGTGGGTGTGATGTCTGCATTTGGGGTAGCCATCTTGCTGCCATTGAAGGAAAGGCCAAGATAACCATTCATATGTACTTTGTCTAGTATCTAGTTCTGTAAGAAAATTAAACCCTTACCCGTTCAAGTCAATAAACAAGCAAATAAATAAACAAATAAATAAATATCATCAAGTCATTACTAGAGGATATATAAAACAAACTCTTTAAGAGATTTAATGACCATGGGTTACAATATGAAGACTCAAAACTTTTAGAGCTAGATTTAACCAGTGATGTAAGAAATAGCATGAATTATTAAAAGCTGAAAGCATTATTTCAAAGTATTAATTATACCATAACTTTAATATATAATATGCTTTTATTTATATATGTACATATATATGCTTTAAAATATTTTTTTAAAGAAAAAAGGGAAATGGCAGCTACAAATGAAGTAAATTTGAGGTGATAAGTAATTAAAACCTCTTTTGGTATTTATGATGCGTAACATTAATTATATGACCAAAAAGTCATAAGCAACTAAATCACTATGTACTGATCCTACTGACCAGCTATAATTTCCCCTATGCATAAAAAAGTGAAAAAAAATCTGAGGGAGGGTGGCCTTATGTTTCAATATTGTATACAATGTAAATGCAGTGTCTATTAATTTAGATCATGACTATCTGAACCAAAGTATAGTCAACATGGAATAAACTTTACTTCAATATAAATTAAACCTTTTTAAAAGTAATTGAAAGGATTCTCAGTCACTCTCAGAAATATAAAAATATATATATTTTTCTAAATAAAAACTGATATTTGCTTTTGAATTGAACATTTTCTTTGTGTGAAAGTATCATAGGATTTCTTATTATGGGAATTCTAGGCAATTCATTTTAAAGATGTCTTAATTGAGTAAAACTTCCTAAAGTTATTTTTAAAAAGAGGAAAAAGAAAGTGGGTTAGCCCCCCTCTTTTCCATCCTTCACAACAGCATAAACAATGTTAATGAAACACCTAAACATAAATCCCATTGAATGAATTATCCATGTAACCTCATTTGAAGCCAGAAACAGCTTACCATCATTTCTGTGACCTTCATTTTCCTTTATTAATTAATCAGTCAGGCAGTCATTTCTGATATGATACACAATTGAGCACGTTAATGGGCTCTCAGTTTTGCTGGTAGCCACAAGAAGGGCCCCCAGCTCAATACTGAGCCCTGTCAGATCCTTACCCACACTTAGAAGGTTAGCTTGAAACTTTCTTTTGGCATTATTAAATTTAAGGGGAGGCCCCGATGGTCTGGTTTTAGGAGGATAAACTTTGACAGGCAAAACACTACCAATGGCAGACTGGGTCTGAATTCCAACTGTGCCTCTAACTAGCAAATTAAATGAGGTGCATATCACCGGGCAAGTTGTTGAACCTCTCAGTGCTCTCCCTGACCCATTTCTAAAATGAGATCACATAATAGCAGCTACTTAATAGGGTTTTTTTTTTTCCCTTGAGGGTTACGTGTACTACTATGGGAAAAGCTTAGAACACAACCTGGTGAGGACAATATACATACTAGCAATTATAAATGATCTTTCACTTCCAAGAACTTTCTGTTCCACTTGTACTATGATTGAAATAGGATCTCTGTTGTTAATACTTGGTTCTACATTCATGGCTCTGTATTGAAACCACACTGATGATTGACCTATAACCATGAAATTCAATCAATATAAGTAAATAGTACATGTGATTAAATAGATGACTTAAACATACAGCAGTGAGGAAAGTAGGTTCACGGCTGTATGTGAAACAGAGTTTATTCTTATATTATTTATTAGTTATTATATTTCTTATTTGTATTACTACTACAAACCTACTTTTGCCAAGCCCTGTATATGTCTTAATTCATGTTAATGCCCTATTTTCTAACTATCTGAGATACCATCATGATTATCAATCTTTGGTAACATGGTAATGTTATTTTAAATGAAACAAATTTATATATTTAATGACATATTGACACAGAAAAGTTCTATGTACACATATAGGTAGCTGTAATGTTAAAAATGTTCTGTGAATAAAACAAAAAAACAAAACATTAACTGTCACGTTGCTCTATATAATGAAAAAAATTTAATGCCATAGGATGCTTCTAACTCAATTTCCTTCACATCATTGATTTACATCTTTTGAGCACTTTCTTCTGACACAGCTCATTTTGTAGTATCCAACAGGATCAGTTAATCAAAAGTTTCCTTTTCTGAGTTCAGGATCATTTCTCCCTCTTAACTAGGAAGAAGGCAGCACAAAATGTCTTGGCAACTGTTACAAGATCCAATTAAAAGCAGATGAGTTGAAAGACACAAAAGTTCTATTTCACTATACACATTATGGCCCAGTATACAAAATTTGAATGCTTTGAAAATAAAAAGTGGTTTATTCTCGACTTCAAATCAAAGAGAATTTAGATACCATCAGAACTCACTTCACATTCTGACACAAAGAATTTATTCAGAGTTTGAACTGATGCAAAACATGTAAAGGCCAAGAACCATGCCTTGCCAAAAGTAATAGTAAGTGTTTGTTTTTCCTTTTCTTTCTCTCCCCCTCAAGCTAACCGACATTTATCTCTGCTTCAAAGAACTGTGAAAACTTTAACTACCTCATGAAACCTCATTGTGGTATACGAACAAATGATCAAGTATGTTACTTTCTCAATCAGCTCTTGAAACTTAGCAGGTAATAGGATCCTTAATCAACAGAGACCTTGGTAAATATAATGATTTAATTAAAAGGAACACCAAGTAGAAATAGCACAATAAGCCAAAGATATTGCATTTATCAGAATAAATAAACAAATGTCTCCTGTTTTCTATCCTAAAATGAGAAAAGCTCAAGAAGTGCATGGCTCCTGATGGGGCAGTCCGAGGCCCCAGAGGGACTCGAGGACAGCCACCACTGCAGAATGTCTGTTATGGAGCAAGTGCTACAGGCGGCATTTGGCTCTGGGGTTGAAAGGCTTTGGTGATGGGCCACTGTGGTGTGAAAGGAGAAAGTCTGTTGTTATTTTAAAATTTTTCTTTTAAATATAAGGAAGAAAATAAGACAAAAAATTAGATAAATAGAGTGAGCACATATTATGGTTTAAAGCAATATACACTGGTATTTAGGATACGTTAAAATAAAAATAAATTTAAAAGACAATAGCACCTTCCAGCCAAGATGGAGTCATAGGTAGATACACTGTGCCTCCTCGCACAACCAAAATTATGGACAACAACAATTTAGAAACAGAAAAACAACCAGAACTGACAGAAAATTGAACTGTAAGAAAGTCCGACAACCATTCATCCAGACCAGTAAGAGGGGCGGGGCGGAGTTGGTGGCCGGTGGAGAGGGGTGGAGGCAGGAAAAAGCAGTGGCTGGTGGACCTAGGCGCACAGACAGCAGCTGGCAGACCCTGGGCATGGGGTGGAAACGAGCAGACACAGTGAGGTTCACAAAGTGGCTGGCTGACGGCTGGCTGACTGCGGTCACACATTCATGCGCAGATAAACAAGAAGAAAATGGGCAGCGAGACAGACCGCGCAACCCAGGGCCCCAACGCAGGGAAATAAAGCCGAAAAGCACCGATTGAAAGCACTTGTGGGGGTTGAGGTGCAGGGAGAGACTCCCAGCCCCATCGGAGAGTTTGTTGGAGAGACCCATGGGGTCCTAGATGTACACAAGCCCACCCACCTGGGAACCAGCATCAGAAGGGCCCAAAATCCAAGAGAGTGGAGCAAGCGCCATTGTTCCCTCTCTGACCCTGCCCCTACATACAGGGTCACAACCCAACGACTGGGTTGCCTTGTCCTGGTGAACACCTAAGGCTCTGCCTCTCACTACATAACAGGCGACCAGACTTAAAAAAAAAAAGGCTCAAACAGAAAAACAGATCAAAGCCC
>PVKM010029915.1:0-17545 GCA_004027735.1 Carollia perspicillata | reverse complement strand
TGGGACTCTCTGAGCCTCCTGGACTTCCTGGAAGTCTATTTCCTTTGCCAGGTTGGGGATGTTCTCCTTTACTATTTGTTCAAATACGTTTTCCACTTGTTGCTCTTCCTCTTCCCCTTCTGGTACTCCTATAATTCGGATGTTGGAACGTTTAAAGATGTCCTGGAGGTTCCTAAGCCTCTCCTCATTTTTTAAAATTCTTGTTTCTTCCTTCTTTTCTTTTTGGTTGTTTCTTTCTTCCTTCTGGTCCACTCCATTGATTTGAGTCCCAGTTTTCATCCCATCACTATTGGTTCCCTGTGCATTTTCCTTCATTTCACTTATCATCACCTTCATTTGTTCATCTAATTTGCGACCAAAATCAACCAGTTCTGTGAGCATCCTGATCACCAGTGTTTTGAATGTGCATCTGATAGGTTGTCTATCTCTTGGTTGCTTAAAAGTATTGGCTCTGGGGCTCTGAGCTGTTCTTCTGTTTGAGTCATTTTTGGTCAGGTGGCACCTATTACGTATGGGTGGCAGAACCTTAGGTGTTTACTAGGGCGAGGCAACCCATGTCACTCCATAGTCTTATATATTATTATGGGCCAAACTGTTATGGGCCCTGCAAATTCATATGTTGAATAGGCTCCTAATCCTCAGCACCTCAGAATATGACTGTATTAGGAAACAGGATCATTGCAGATGTAACTAGTTGAGATGAAAACGGTAGGCCACTAATATTATGACTGATGTCCTCATAAAAAGGGAAAATTTGAAAAAACACACACACACACACACACACACAGTGCCATTTCAAGATTGGAATTAAACTTCTACAAGCCAAAAAAAACACCAGAAGCTAGGAGAGAGGCCTGAAACAGGTTCTTCCCTACTGCCTTCAGAAGAAGCACAGGCCTCCTAACACCCTGATCTTGTAGCCTCAACTATGAGACAAATTTCTGTTGTTTAAGCCACAGGTACTTTGTTAAGGCGGGCCCCAGGAAACTGATACACAAACCATTACATAATGTTACAAAGAAAAGCAATGATATATACATAGTTACCAAAACATTAAAAAGACAAACTTATACTAATAATGTGTCTAGTAATATATTAACTAGCAAGTTTCTATAATGATGTGTGTAAGCAGCATTTGGTGTACCTGCAACAACTGCAGAATGATATAAAAGACCCGTGATTTCTACTGATGGCTAAGTCCTAGGTATTGCTAATTTTACTATGGTTGTAGCCTACAATCACAATGGAAGAAAACACTCAATTTCAGGTAAAGTTTGATAAAAATGAATGTTCGATTTTTTTCCTCCCTAACTCATATACTCCCTTAAGTTTATCCAGTGGATCCCAGGTGGCAAAACCTTGCTTTAGAATCACTTATCCCGTCTCATTAATAATAACTAGGTATTTTAAAATATGTAAGTATATTGGCATATATCACTGAGATGTTTTTCCCTTAAGAAACCCATATTCATTATATGAAATAGTATAATATAATTTTTTCCTCTTTATAAAGTATGTATGTGGGTGGCTAATGTTTAAGGCCTTTGGGGAAAGAATATGTAATTGATCTTTTTAATAAATGAATCAGAAATAGGGTACAATTTTTAAGAGGTTATCTATTAACTAGTAACTGAAAGCTCTTACCCTTGACTTCTGGGGTCTTCCCATTGAGTAATACGAGTGTTGTGGTTGACAAAATATACTCTACCATTGGTGTCCGTTCTCTTCTCTTATATTAAAAAAAGAAAAAAGAAAGAAAAGAAAGCAAAGTATTAGAGTTGGCATAGTCTTCTTCCTTAAACTAAAATAGTAAGATGGGCTGACTCCGTCCATTTCTTATTGTATTATTGGTTTTGTAGTTTTTAAATCACAACTCTCAAAGCTTTAATTTATTCTTTCACTATTAAATTCACATACTTGCTACACTATAAAAATATAATTACGTCCTAGAAGCTAAACAGATTTAATTCACAATATCTTACCCATAGAACCTTTCCACTCAATCCAACCAGCAGCAGCATTATTGATGAACTGCTTTAACTTTTCATAGATGACCTCATTTATCCTTAACAGTCCCATGGGGTAGGTGGTTTTAGTTTATTTTGACAATAAAGAAACTCAGACAGGTTAAGTGATGTGCCCAAAATCTCAGAATTAAGCGACAGTGACAGGAAGGAAAATTTGGCCTTCAGTCAGGAATTTTTTTCATACCAAACCGTTTTCCTTCTTAAAATTTAATGGGAGTGATATATCTTAATTGTTTGTTATATGCGTGGCATTATTCAACTGGGGGAAGACATTGTTTCAAATATATGTCCTGTACCTTATGTCCAGCTCTCAAATCCTAAATATCTACAGTAACTTTCTGTACAAGGGATGGGCATCTGAAGCTTCTGTTTGTCCTCCCCACTCCCTTACTTTAGGATTCTCCTTGTTTTCTCGTTCACTTTCTTAAAAAAATTTCTCTGCTTCCCTGTGCTTTCTCATCAAGGTCCAGAAGACATGTGAATGTAATTTCCTCCTTTAATAACCAAATAGTTTTGAAAATTGTTTTAAATCTTCACCTGAGGATACGTTTATTGATTTCAATGGGGGAAGATGCGGGGGGGGGAGAGACAAAGAGAGACAGAGACAGACAGACAGACAGATATCTGTGTGAGAAAGAAACATCTATTGGTTGCCTCCCATACGTTCCCTGACTGGGGATCAGAACCTACGTATGTACCCTGACTGGAGACTGAACCCACAACTAACTAAGCAACCCGCCCAGGGCATAGTTTTGAAATTTTAATATTCTGTTGTTCTGATCTATTGATTTCTCTGTTCCATTACCATTAATTCTTCAAAAGATAGGTCTATTCCTACATCCGAATTTTTTAAATTTGGATGTCTCAAGTATTACAGAGTATAGAATGCATTCCAACTTTTAAACAAATATTTTCTAAAAAATTAACAATTTTCAAATAAAACTTTAAACTTAATTACATGCTGATAAGGCCAATTTTTTATTTCCTGTGGTTTGAAAAGTTTTATCTATTTTTTGAATAATATTTATTTAGATCCTCTGATCTTTAAGCAAGATATTGAAGGATGAGTCTCATCAAATTAGTATTTGTTAATGTTTAACTATTTCTCCAGCACTGATTCCATGATTTCAAGTAGTAGTGATGATATGGGGAGACTAAGGAATATACTTGTATCATGAGTATCATGAACCTGCTCCTGATATATTGGCTAATTTCTATATTAGCTGGAACTGAAATGGAAACGGAACTCCAGGTGTACATGATATACAGAAAAATGTGACTCTGCATCCTGTGACACACTGCATATTTTAACACTGGCTTCACTGACCATGGCATCTTGAATGTGAAAACATGTAACTAACTTAAGATCCATTCTAAGGCACAAAGAAGCACCCTCAATACTACAGCCGGCTACATGATAACAAAGTAAGTTCATGTTCTTGGCATGTTCTTGGCAGTCACTATAATTGAAATTTTTCAAATATACTTGAGAATCTAGAAATTTCTTGATTCCAAAGAATTTTTATCATCTAAAACTAATACCCTAACTGCATAGCTAAGCATATATTCATCTTTTATCTGCCATCTAAGTTCAGATTTCGGGGCCAGAGATTTTCTCGTCAAAAGCTAACATGAAGCAAGATAAAGTTAAAAAAACTTATTGTCTGTTATGTTCTAAGTATATACTGCTAATACCAGCATTTCTTGAAAGAGGCTATAAAAAACAACATGTTGAAGGTGGATGTATTTGCAAACTGAAGGCTTATCTACTCAATGAGAGGAAGAACTATGGCTGTGCAACTGACTTTTTACTTTGTGGAAAAATCACATGATAAACAATACTGAGTCCTGGCTGGTGTAGCTCAGTGGATTGAGTGCAGGCCTGTGAACCAAACAACCTCAGTTCGATTCCCAGTCAGGGCACATGCCTGGGCTACAGGCCAGTTCCCAGCAGGGGACGCACAAAAGGCAACCATATATTGATATTTCTCTCCCTCTCTCCTTCCCTTTCCCTCTAAAGATAAATAAATAAAATCTTTTAAAAAATACTGAAATTACTGAACATCAAACCCTGAATGCAAATCAGAGCACTTCCTGACTTGATGAATGAAACAGTAAAAAGCAGAAGCTTCTTGTTGCTCTATGTATTCTTTCACAGCAACTCTGAAAATGAGGAAATATCTTTATACTTGATAGGTAAAACCAGCTATATACATACAAAGACATATTAGACTACACATTTGAACCAACAATATTGTTATCCAGCCTCTATAGTTTGTGTGTGTTAACAAATTCTCCACTTCAAGGCAGTGATGTCTAGTCCTAGCATACAAAAGTCTGAAAGGGTGAGGAAACTGGATTTAAATATATTTGGTATCACAAAAATAAAGCTGTCATAAACACAGAATATAAACTGTGATTTTATTTCCTGGGACAATCCTGAGGGTATGTCAGGTGGGTCTCATCTGTCACAATACCTGTGTTGTCACTGGTTCCACAAATAAGACATATGTCCCAAATGCAGAGAGTCATAAATGGTGCTTAGTCTGAGTAATAGGATGATCATAAACTCATTTAGGAAGGAGAGCACACTTCAACTTGAGGAGTGTGACTCCTAAAAATAGGCAGACTGTATATAAAATAAGCAAGGTGAACATTCTTACAACCTGGATAAGTTAGGACCGGGTCGTTAGAGGAGGCATTTTAAGGAAATGTTGGCTAATGTGAAAATGAGAAAGATCTTGATGATGAGAATGATGGTAAATGCAGAAGGCAAGGACCAGCTTGCAGGAAAAGCTTTCTGAATAAAAGCAACAATGCCTGTAATTTATGCTTCTATGAGTAAGAGGCAATTTTTCTTACAGCTGCTCTGGGGGAGTAAAATGGTCTGTTTCTGACAAAAGCCAATTGGATCATGGTTTCTCTGTAATAAAATTAAAAGAATAAATATATAACCACATATATCCTTTCAGTGCATCAATTTCTCCTTTGTAACATGACACAGACAAACTCAAGAAAAAGCTAAGAAATGCATCCATGTCGGGGAATACAATCTGACAGGTCTGATTATTCAATATACCTCATAAGGACAACATCCCCTCTTCTAAAGGAACTTGATGTTAACCATACACTGTCCAATCCGAGGCTCCAACAGAGCCAAAACACTCCTTACCAAACTGCCAGGCTTTGATAGAAATTTACAACTTTCATACAACCTCCTTTTGCTTCAAACTAGTAACAGTAACAATTATAAGTATGACCTATTATATTTTTTGACTCACAGGACTATTAAGGATAAATTACAGGACTCACAGGACTATTAAGGATAAATCCCATTGTCTTTAAAGCAATGGGATTTCTCAAAGGTAGGCTTATAGAGCCAGTATCATTTATTGCCCAGATTCATGGGATCTCAACATATCAATTTTTTCCCTCCATGCCTCAGTAAAGTAATGCTAAAGCAATCTATCTTAGGGACCAGTGCTTCCCAACAAAGCTATCTGTAAATACCACTTTCTGAACTGACCCAATTACTATGAAATATCTGCAGCTCTGTTTCCATAACAGGCTTTACTTTCCTGTTTTCCACTTTCTATATTCTCTTTGGCTCCCATGAAAAATTGTTTCTATAATGCCAGACAGTATATCCTAAAAACTTGCTACAGTGCTATGATATATAAAACAGAATCTCGTGTATACATTAAAGTTTTAATAATTAAGGTATCAAATATACTTGATAACAGAACATGTTCATGTGCTCCATGATATAGGACAGAAAGTCACCATCCTTACATGTTCCCCTTCCACTGTTCTCAGGTAACATCAACTCAACCACACTCTGAAATGTGTTTTGGAAGCACCGTGTAATCAAAATATTTTTAAAGTTTTAAAAAAAATTATTATTCACAGAATGTGGCATAAATCACTCAAAAAAATCCTTCAACCAATTTCCCCCAATGGTGATATGTTATATAGCTACAATATCAAAGTCACGAAACTGACACTGGAAAATATTTACTACAGGTTTTATTCAATTTTCACCAATTTTTAAAAAGTTGATTTTAGAAAGAAAGGGAGGGAGGGAGGGAGGCAGGAAGGGGGAGAAAGAGAGAGAGAGAGAGACAGAAAGAGTGCTTGCCTCCCATATGCACCCTGAACTGGGATTGAACATGCAACCTAGGTGTGTGCCCTGACTAGGGATCAAACCCGCAGCTCTTCTGATGCACTAGATGACACTTTGACCAAGTTAGCCACCTGGCCAAGGCATCAATTTTCACCAATTTTAAAAAATGAATTCACTTATGTCAGTGTATAGTTTCATACACTTTTATCTCATGTACAAATTTGTGTAATCACCACCATGGTCAAGGTATAGAGCCCTTCCATCACCACATAAGAACCACTGATCTTCTGTATGTATACTGGCTGTCTCTTGGTACCCATTAATCTGTTTTGCATCTCTACAGTTTTATCATTTTGAGAGTATTATATAAATTAAATCATATAGTCAGTACATAATCTCTTTTTTTAAAATCCTCACTTGAGGATACATTTAGTGATCTGAGAGAGAGAGAAACATCAGTGTGAGAGAGAAAGAGAAACATTGACTCGGTGCTTCCCATATGCACCCTGACCAGGGATTGAGCCCGCAGTCTTTTGGTATATGGGACAATATTCCAACCAACTGAGCCACCTAGCCAGGGCACAATATATATAATCTTTTGAGACTGACTTTTTTCACTAAGCATAATGCCCTTCAGGTCCATCAGATTGTTGTACGTATCAATAATCCATTTCTTTTTATTGCTGAGCAAAATATTTTTAAACTTTAGAAGAATAAAATAGTTCTGAACCCCAATAAAAGTTTACTATAATAAAAGGTCAACTTAGAACTTGTGGGAAATTGAATGCCTATTTAGCACTCTGAATTAAACCAACACATCCAAAAATATTCCCAGACATTCACTCAAGCAAGAGCAAGATATTATCCATAAATACCTGATTTTAAAATGACCAAATTCACCCTGGCTGGTATGGCTCAGTTAGCTGGAGCCTCATCCTATAAACCAAAAGGCTGTGGGTTTGATTCCCAGTCAGGGCACATACTCAAGTTGTGGGTTTAATCCCTGGTTTTGGGGCACGTATGAGACATTGATTGGGCACAACTAATAGATCTCTCTCTCTCCCTCTCTCTCTCTCTCCTTTCCTCTCTTTCTAAAGGCAATTTAAAAAAAAAGTCCTTGGGTGAAGATAAAAATAGATTTTAATAACATAAAATAAAAATGACCAAATTCAATGAAAAAATTCACACAACTTACCCCATCCAGGTGGCAAGGGCCCAAGGGGATCAAATTCTTTATTTTGGGATGTAGCAAACAAATCTTGAGTCTAAAGAGAACAACAACAAAAAGGTGAAATACTGAACTTTTACAGACAACTAAATTCTGATCTGCCTTCCCCGGCCATATGCAACATAACACACTCTTACAGAGCTCACATCTTAGAGAAGTATCATACCATCGTGGATAAATGTCAAAACACTCTGGTGGGAAAAAAACATCACTGCAAACAGTATTTGGCGTCTGAAATTCAAATATTACAAATATATAATCCTCATCCCCAAATGACTGTTTTTATCTTTATTATCTACAAATCATTAAGTTACAGAAATACAGGGGTGGGTAAAAGTAGGCTTAAAGTTGTGAGTACACAAATCACAGAGTTTGTTCTCGTATTGTTATTTATTACTGTATTATTTTTCCATATGAACAACAGTAAACCTACTTTGCCCACCCCTGTGTATAACCCTCCAAAAGTTATTCATAAGTAACTGTCATTGGAGAAGTGATAAAAATCTTGTATTTCTAACTCAAAAAGAGAAGATCACATACAGAACAGGTATATAGAAAGAACTGTGGGAAGAGAACTGGGGTAGCAGAAAGAACTGGCTGTCTGGTGAGTAAAAGGAAAGAATTCCAGGTGAAAGGAGTTGACAAGCTTAGAACTATATAGAAGATTTCTTAAATTTCTTTTTGCAATTATCACACTGGTTGAGAGAAAGGTTTGGCTACATAAAAACAAGAGTCAACCACTGGAAAAAGAGATGCAAATATAATACTGACTGTAAAGTTAATGAGTGTGTTTGGTTTAAATGTATAATAAAGTAGGGATAATTTATGGTCTCTTATTAAGATTTGGTTAAGCCCTTTCTCCTTTAATGATAAGGCAAACAAATAATAAACTCTATTTTAAAAAATTACAGAAAAAAACACACAAGTAAAATAGGACAGTGCAGCTCTTATACCCAGCACCAAGACTCTCAACACATTTCCTTATCTTTATTTTCCTATTCTTTGCTGAAGAAAATCTGTCATCATTTCACCCCTATGTATTTTAGTATGCTTTTCTGAAAAATATGAACATATTCTTACATAACCACAATACTATCACCACAACTAACAAAAATCAATGTTGGTTTTATTATCTAATATCCAATCCCTAATTAAATGCCTCTAACTGCTTATTTGTTCACGTCAGAATTCAAAGTCCTCACTTTACATTTGATGGAGTCCCGTAAGTCTCAATCTATATTAGTTCCCCTCACCCTCACTGACTTATGGCAGAAACAGAGTTAACTGATTAAAAGTTTCATAGCATATGAGAGATACCCTCATTTCTGATTTAACTGTTCTTGGAAGATAAACCTATCAAGAACTGGCCTTGCCCCTCCTGATAGACAATTATGAAAAGGAGTAAGAGTGGGAGGCCAGGAAGGAACACTATTAGGTTTGAACCCTGATTACAGAACAGGTCTGAAAAGTTTGGCATGTGACAAATTATTTTTGATAATTTTCTAATCCAAACCTTTCCCTCTGGCTCTCCCTAGACAGATAAGCTGGGAAAGCCATGGGCTAGGAAGAACTATCACATGGTGTTACAGCATCAACCATATACATTCTGAGGTTAAAAGTGCTGGTATATAATAGCCTATTGCCCTGTAGCCAGCATCAGAACAAAGGCCATTTCATATGCCCAATAAATAGACTTTCTCAGCAACACCCCAACACCCCGTAACTTGTTAAGTGGCTGGCATTAAGAGTGTTCAATTCATTCAATTCAGTTAATATCTCTGGCTAAGTTAAGGGTAACTAATATAAGTTCCTTATGATTTAAAACCATTCTATAGCAAGAACAAAAAGCAAGAATTTCAGAAAATTAGTCAGATTATTTTGGATGGGGAGGAAAAATCCATGGACAATGAGGTAAAAACTACAATCCAAGAAAAGTTCCAAAGATTCTGACTATCAAACCGGTCACATTACAATGAAGCAGTACACTGTAGGTGCTCCAAAAATTTGCTCATCTTCCAACAATAGAATGTTTTAAAAGATTATGCATTGTAAAAATGAGATAAATGGCACATTTACAATTGTAGATATGAAGGTGAGAAAAGATTAAAACTAATACTTCTGTGCATGTAGTATGTGCTGGACATATGAGAAACTTTATTTTACAGAATTCTCAAGAAAACCCTTTAGGGTAATTAAATATAATTTATAAAGTAATGAGTCTTGATGGGGTTAAGTAACTTACTCAAAATCATACAGAGAATGTAACTGTGGAACCAGGATTCGAACTTAGATGTGTCTGACTCCAAAGCCCATGCTCTTTCCACTGGACACCCATGTGGAAACTAGCTTTAAAGAAGGCAGGCAAATTAGGCATTCAAACCTAAAAGAAATTTGTCCAGGCAAACCAAAAGTGATTATAATTTAGAAAGAAAAGAAGATGTAAAAACAGCATTGGAAAAAAAGGTAAGGTTGACATGAGACAAAAATTAATCTTACCTCTAAAACCACAGGGAAGGGGAAGACAGTGATAGATAGCTATCTACAAAAGGTGACAGGAAAAACTGTTATATGAAAAAAGTTATCTCAGTCATAACCAGGGAAGGTTGATGATAAAGGTGAATGTGTCAGTGAGTGACATCTATTATGGGGATGAGGTAAGAAATACACAGGAACATGGGGAAAAGAAAATAAGGTAAAGTCTAGTGAAAACAGGAATTTACTCTGATGGAGTCTAATAGGAATTGTATGGATGGTGGTGGAGGGGAAGACAGAGCAATGGAAAGGATAAGTTTCTCTTGAACTCTTGGAAAGCCAACTTTCTTCTGTTTCAGTTCTATATACTACTCAAAACAAATCCCTCTTGTTTGGCACATAGAATCAAATTTTTCCAAGGACTATTTTCCTTTCTCCAGAGAAAAGATCTGTGATACTTGATTACTAGAAACACTGTGAAATTCCTAGCACCAAAGACTGTATAATAAACCATCAATACCTTTTGGTGTATATTACTATTATTGCAGTGTTACTCTAAAGAAAAATATGTAAAGTTTAAAGATTTATATATTTATTTATTTTTAGACAGAGAGGAAGGGAGAAAGAGAGGGAGAAAAACACCATCAATGTGTGGTTGCCCCTCGCATGCCCCCCACTGGGGACCTAACCAGCAACCCAGGCATGTGCCCTGACTCGGAATCAAACCAGTGACCCTTTGGTTTGTAGGCCGGCACTCAATCCACTGAGCCACACCAGCCAGGGAGAAAATATGTAAAATTTAAACCATTTCCAAAAGGAAATGTTTTTATACCAAAGATAATTTGCTTTTCATGCCAGAATAATATACTTAGTATAATCCTATAGGAAGTTAAATTTCTGTAGTCTCCCAGAGCACCAAATAATTTATGAGGTATACTTCATCTTTATACATTACAAAGTGATTTGATTCTATCATTAATTCCGTACAACCACTCAAGAGTCAGGTGTTCTTAGACTCAAGCCTTCAAATGTTCTGCTAAGTTAGGCAGTACTAAATTTAGAACTGTTCTAATTCTTTTCAAACTGCTTAGGTTTGCTTTTACTATTCTTTTGCCCATGGATTTTAAATTATCTTATTACCTTTTTTTACTTTGGACATTAACAAAATAAAGCAGGTTGAACTTCAGGCAATTTCAAAGAGGAAAGAACAGATCACATACACAGGATACTCGAGATAAGGTCTGAAAATACTATCTATCAACAGCAACAAATGGGTTGCCATCCTACTTATACCTTCCTTCTAATTAGTACTTTACATTTCATACGCAGGAAAAGGTTAAAAACCAAATACTCTTATTAAGTTCATAATGCAACAAACAGGTTGCTCACCCCATAAATGAATCTCTGATTAAACTGCTGTATTGCTCCTTGACGCTGACTACGGTGGAGCTGCCACTGTTCATAGTTCCGGACGGATTCCAATGTTGGCCTCTGCCACGTGGTTGTTCTTGTGAAATGGTCAACATAATAAATACGTCCCATGTTGTCAACCCTGCGTTCCCAGCTAAATCAGAACAAAAACAACCTAATTCAACAAACACTTATGAAATAGGTAAGAATTAAACAGGACTTCATCTTGGCCCTGGTGCACGTTTGGTAACATTATACCTTAAGAAACTGCTTTTAATTTACCTGAAGCCTTTTATTTTATGTATTCTTAAACAGTCTATAAGTGAACTTAAACTCAATGTCTAGTAAGTAAGTCTCAAATAGTCATTAAGGAAAAAGTTCTCATTTTCTTTCCAAAAAGCACTTTCCACAAGAAAATAACTATCTAATTTATCATTTCAAATGGGAGCATATTAAGTAAACATTGATACAGTAACTGTCATTTCTATCTGGTTGACTGATCAGGGTTCTTTCCAATATTCTGATGATCATAAGTAGTAAAGTAACAAATAATTTAATATATCAAAATTTTTTTTCTTCTTCTGCATTATTTAAGATAAATTTCCTGGAGAAAATTACTAAGATATGTGCATTATTATAGTTATATACACTTTCTGAAAGAACTGTAACTACCACCAGCAATGTTGGAGGTAAAGTTCCTCCACAATTTCATAATGAATATTATCTGATAATTTAACAAGTAAAACAGTACCTTTTAGGTGTGTATTTAAGATTACTAGCAAAATTAAATACTTCCATGTTTGCTACTGACTTCCCTCGAATAAAAATATTTTCCTTCCAATTATATAATGTAACATTTTCAGTGCCTAACACCCTATATTAATATAGTCTTTATTCCCCCAACTATTTTGCAATGACTTCATTATCACATAACAAAGTTTTTTCAATACAATAGGGACTTTATTCTCATATATATAAGGCTACAATTCTTATTTAGTCATATCATTACTCTTGGAGAAAACAATCCTAAAACCCTGTGATTTGAGGTGGTTAAAATTCAGGAAGGAAAATTTGGGAGTAGCAAGACCTATAGAATCTTTAGGTCAGGAATGAGTGAAATTTGAAATCATTCATTTTGCTCAAGTCAATTCTGACTCTCTTCTTTCTAATTTGCAGCTACCATAAAACAATGTGGATAGAGAAAAGACTGACAGGAAGAGTAAAAGTAAGAAAGTAGTGAAGACTTTATAGAGACACAATCTATAGCTCTGAATAAATACCTTTTCTCTTCTTTAATTCAGATACTTACTTAGGAGGTAGAGGTTCTGGTCTATCCCATGTTGTTCTTTTTTCAATATGATCCACATAGTAAACTCGCCCATGCTGGTCCACTCTCTGCTCCCAACTTAAACACAAAATTTAAAAGGCTGGTATGGTAATTGTATTAGTAGCCTGGCTCTTTAATCCTGTCTTTGACTTTTTCTCATATGATTATGTTATTGAACTGAAGCAAATAAGCATGTCAGTATATAAAGAAGATACAAAAAGAATTTAGGGACAAAATCAAGAAATGTTATCCTGAGGGTGACAAACGGTGGATGAGATTACTTCTGCAGAAACATAAGCTCTAATAATAGGGGTGGTCCAAACTTTTGGTGTCTCTAGTCCACACTGAAAGAAAAAGAGTTGCCTGGGCCGCACATTAAATACACAAACATTGATGAAAACTGATGAGCAAAAAAGAGGTTTTAAGTAAATTTACAATTTTGTGTTGGGCCATGGCTGGACACCCCTGCTACGAGATATCTTTTATTTCTAAAGAGGCTTGAGATTGAAGCACTCAGGAGACCAAGTCTGTCTCAATCTGATCAGGGTATTTGCAGGACTTGAGTGGAAAAGAAAGCTATAATTAATGTTATGAAATCTAAAGAAAAACTAAAGAATAACTAACTGAAGGATCAAGAGTTGTTTAGGTTCTAGTAACACTAAAATTGAAGAGTAAGGCTTTATCAGATATATCTCTGCACAGTACAGTGGACAAAGTCATTCTAACTATTTTAGTCTTGGTAGGTTATCTCCAAAGTGAGGAATACTAAACCACTGTAGCTTAGAAGTACCAATCACTTCTAAGAGCACCCAGTTTCTCTTTGGTAATCCCTTGTACAAATGACTTTCTAATTTGGCTTCCCTTGGAGGAATTCCAAAAGGAAAAGAGCCTAACTACCCACATACGTATTATCTAATCTTTTTAGCAATTAAAATTATCTAAGAGTTTATTAATATATCTGCTAGTCAGTTAATTTTGATTAGCATTCTAAGCTCTAAACTAATTTCAATGAAATAATGTATATACATATATAATCTATTAGAGTATTATTAATTTAAAAAATAACCAGTAGTGATTAAAATGGGATTATGAGCCCCGGCTAGGCAGCTCAGATGGTTAGAGCATCATCCCGATATGCCAAGGTTGTGGGTTCACTCTATGGTCAGGGCACAAGCAAGAATCAACCAATGAATGCATAAATAAATAGAGCAGCAAATTGATGTTTTGTTTTTTCTCTCCCTAAAAATAGGCTTAGAATTTAACAATAACAAAAAAATGGGATTGTGAGCACTAATTTTCTCAGTTTCCTAAATTATTACTACTTTGCTATAATGACTTTACAATGGAAATCTTATTTTAAAAGATAATTGTTCTTCCCTTAAAAAAAAAGCAATATGAATTAGCTATGTTACTACTTGATCTTGATTAACTTTCTATGGTTCAGTGTCTTTCAGTATATTTAAAAAGAAAAAAAGAATTCTTCCACTATTCCACTTTGCCCTGGAAAAGAGGGAGAAAATTTCAAATATGGGGAGTTTTTTGTTTTTGTTTCGTTTTTGGTTCAGTTTGACTCCAGATCCCCACCAATATCAGTTAAAACTGCTTAAGGATAGTTTGTTAAAGAACCGAGTCTAGTATTATTTTCCTTATTAATAAGTATACGCAGAAGCCTAAAGAAAACAAACATTAACCAAAAACAGTTACTCACCCAGGTGGTAGGGGAGCTTGGGGTACAGGATTTAATGGCCTAGGGCCAGAGCCTCCAGATATAGTAAGAGGAATTATTAACCCAGATGTTGCTCCCTCAGATGTATTTGAACTTGTATTTGTTGCCGGCAGAGAGCCTGTACTAGATCCATCACTTTCAGAAGTGGCAGAAGGTGATCCATTAACAGATGCTATGAAAGATTTGGAAAAAACAGGAAAACAATCTTATTTTCAGAAATCAAGATAAAATTTTAACTTTAAGAAGTAAAAAGGTGAATAAAAATATAAAATCTAGTATGTGGATATGCAGGAGAAAATTACTTAAATAATGAGAAACAGCCAATGGTACCAACTAAGCAGGCCTGTTCACATTGTTTTATGTTCTGTCTACCCCATGTCCTGTTAATTATTATAAAGCACAGATTCTGATTTCCTGATGCCACAGGAAATATTAACAACTTTTAGAATAGGTAAGTACTGGTATTTCATAATATTGTAAGTTCATTTAGTAATTTTCCAGATCCTTAAAATTATCTTTCCTATGAGACCTTGCAGCTCAGAAACCAATTTTGATATTAAAATACAGAAGATATGACTGATAAACAATAACATTCTTACAAATAGTTATTAAGTACATATTACAACTTCAAGAAATACTTGTTGACAAAAAATTCCTGAAAGAAGTCACCAATATTTTGACAAAGTAGTTTTTGATTTTAAAGACTGGTAATATATTGTTAACACAAATATCTACAGAAAAAAACAGAAGATGTACAGTAAAACACAAAGTCATTTACTAAAATAATTTGTGAACAACCAGTTTACTTTTCTAATGATATTTGGTTTAATTATTTTACATGCCCTATCCACATACTAGCAGAGGAAAATTATAAAAGATTAAAAGATGTGTTCTGGCTAGTCAGGAAAAAAAATGGATATTCTACCTATAGATGTTTTCATTTTTACTCCATGAAGTATGTTCATTTGTTATAATAGTTTTTGCTTCAAAATCTGAATATCACTTAGCATTACTTGCCATTTATTAATTATCTTTCTAAAGGATATAATGAGAATAAGCAACCAGATCCTTAACTTAATGGGCATACTTATGTCCACACAGTTATAAACCCTGACAGAAAGCTGCAATCTTATCTGTACTGCCTATACTTATATAACACACATGTGATTTATACTCTGAATTGACCATGTGCCTTAATAACTTCACCCCTGGAGAAAAAATTAGGAAATAGGCACGTCTTAACTACCTACAGAAAGATCATTGTTGGCCAAAATTTTAATGTAAGAATACAGCTTGAAAAAACAACCTAAAAGTTCCTCTCGACACTTACCTGAGGATCAGTTCCCAACAGAATATTACTTACAACCATAGTATAAGAGCTACATCCCTAGGGTATGACTAGAGTACATACCTGGTCTACGTGGAGTAGGTGGAGGTGGTCGTGAAGGTCTTGGAGGTCTAGAAGGTTTAAAACCACCATTTGAGAGTGATGGAGAATTATTCCCATTGACCCTCCTGTTTTCACCAGACCCTGCATCCTCAGGGTCGTCTGATCCATTTGTGTTCACTCTGGATAAGAAGAGAGTAAAGAAAAGGGAGAGGTGAGAAATGATCTTTGAATTTAGCAAAAACCTGAAAGACCAAAAGTGAAAGGTTTTAGGAGTTTGAGAAAAGCTTTCTAATTTCTGGCTAGCCTTAAATATATAAACAGCCCTTGGGTAGGGTATTATATATAACCCTCAGAGCCCATCCAGAAATACACTGAGAGGAGTCAGGCAGGGCACAGAACCACTTGGGGCCATTTAAAACCACTAGGTACACTGGTTCAAATTTCAAATAAGTATACTGAGGCCCTGTATAAGCATAAATGTAATCAAACTTCCAAATTCCCAAATGCCTTAGAAAAGGGCACACTACTTTATCACAAGCACAGATAACTTCATAATTTTCTTGATTTCCATTGGCTTCTAGTTGGGGCAGGGCTGGCTGTGTTCCATGGCAGGAGAAAAAAGTACACTTATTTCCCAGGGTATGTGCTCTCCCAATCCCAGTAAATGGTATGGAAAATGTTCAAAGCTAATGACCTACAGGAGAGGTGCCCAAAGACCTTTTTAAAAGGAGCTATCATTTCTTTAAAGCAATGGCAGCAACTGGAGGGAAAAAGGGAAGAGAACAGTAATAGGAAATGTCATTTTGAACTTTATTACTACTGCCAGCTAAATAAAGTTGATTCCTTTTCCCAAGGGGAATTTACTCATGGGTTAGAAAATAGAGTGTGAGTGCCTTGGCCAGGTAGCTTAGTTGGTTAGAGTGTAGTCCCAATGCACCAAGGTGGTAAACTCAATCCCCAGTCAAGGGACATGCAAAAGTCAATCAATGAATGTATGGATGGGTGAAACAACAAATTGATGCCCCCCCCCCCCCGCCCCAGGCAAAACCAAACCAAACCAAACCAAAACAAGCAAAAAAAGCAGACACCGAGTTAGCCAGTTTGCAGATGTCTCAGCTAAGGCTCTGATAACTATTCTCTGGTAAGCAGTAAACCACTATACAGTATTAATCCATAACCCTGGGCCATGATCTAGAATAAATCTAAACATATTAAAATATTAAAAGATTTCAAACTAAGTTCCCAGAAGTAGTTCAGAACCTTTCTTCTTCTTTTTATTTTTATTTTTAAAGACTCCTCACCTGAGGTTAATTGATTTTAGAGACAGTGGAGGGGAGGAAAGGAGGGAGGAGACAGACAGACAGACAGACAGACAGACAGACAGACAGACATTGATGTGAGAAAGAAACATCAATCAGCTGCCTCCCATATGTTCCCTGGCCAGGGATAGACTCCACAACCTAGGTATGTAACCTGACCAGGGACTGAACCCACAACCTTTTGATGTATGGGATGATGCTCCAACCAAGCCACCCAGCCAGGGCTAGGGCCTTTCTTCTTAAAGTATGGTCTCTGAATCAGAAGCCAAGGGCAACATAAGCCCTTGCCTTTTAGAAAGAATACATAAGCCTTTTAGAAATGCACAGTCTTGGACTCCTCTCTCAACCTACTGTATCAGAACTAGCATTTTAACAAGATCTCCAGATGTGTGTAAATAGTAGGGTATGACAAACTGCTTTGGGAATTCCTCAAATGCTTATTGTGAATAAAGGGGAGAGCTTAGTAACTGGCTATCAGCACCTGACCTCATTAGTGTTAACTGCCTAAAGGAAGGCCAAGCCA
>PVKM010029914.1:0-17532 GCA_004027735.1 Carollia perspicillata | reverse complement strand
TTTTTTTGAGAAATCAGCTGACCTTTTTATGGAGTTCCTTTGTTGGTAACTAACTGTCTTTCTCTTGATGCTTTTAAGATTCTCATTGTCTTTAACCTTTACCATTTTAACTGTGATATGCCTTGGTGTGGGCCTCTTTGGGTTCATCTTGTTTGAGACTCTCTGTGCTTCCTGGACTTGTATGTCTACATCCTTTACCAGGTTAGGGAAGTTTTCCATCATTATTTTTTACATAGGTTTTCAATTCCTTGCTCTCTCTCTTCTCCTTCCTGCAACCCCCATGTAAATCTTGGTACACTTGAAGTTGGTACAGAGGTCTCGTGTTTTTGAATTCTTCTTTCTCTTTTCTGTTCTGATTGGGTATTTGGTTTTATCCTCTGCTATAGCTTTTTCACTGTTGATTCCTTGTAATGTATTCTTCATTTCAATTAATGTAGTCTTCATTTCTGAGGTTCTTTTTATGATTTCTAATTCTGTTTTATGTTTCCCATCTCTTTGCTGATGTTCTCACTAATTTCATCCACTCTTCCTCCAAGTTCATTATGCTTCTTTATCATCAGTTTTTTTAGCTTTGCATCTAGTAGATTGTTTGTCTCTCTCTGGTTCAGTTCACATTGTGGAGTTTTATTTTGTTATTCCATTTGGGATGTGTTTCTTTGTCTCTTCATTTTGGCAGCCTTTCTATATCTGTTTCTGTGTATTAGGTAGACTTGTTATATCTCCTGGGTTTGGTATAGTGGCCCCATGTAGTAGGTGTGCTATAGGTTTCAGTGGCACAGACTCCCCACTCACCTGAGCTGGGCACACCGGATGTGCCTTTTGTGTGGGCCTTGTATACCTTTCTATTGTAGTTGAGCCATGATTGCTGTTGGCAATTTACTCCCATGCAGATCAGCTGCAAGGACTGGCCACCACCACCATGGAGGATGAGCTGTTTAAGGGGGCCATCCTGTAGAACAAGACTTACTTCAGCGGCGCTGGTGCTTGCTGAGTCCACCCCTTGAATGTGTTGCTTGTGAGGTGATTGTGTGGTGCTTCCATGTGCTCTGATTTTCTCTAGTGGGTGCCCTGGATCTAGCACTTCCTTGGGAGTTCAGGCCAAGGTCAACTGCTGCCTGTGTTGCCTGGGGATACCTGGCATAAACTATAAAAGTGACCTGTATATAGCTGTTACTTTTGCTGGGCTAGGAGGTACCTGGGAGAGGCCAAGCTGTGACCTAAGGCTGGCTGCTGCTAGTGCCAGGCCTGGTGCCACTTAGGGAGAGGTACATGGCATGATGAGACCAGATGCTGATTGTTTCAAAGACTTTAGGGAAGTATGAAGCATGAGCCAAGAAAGGCCGCTGGTATGGAACAGCCACTGGGAACAGGTTGGGTGGGCCTTAAAGCTGGGTGAAGCATGATCTCAGGGAATCACCTGGCCAGGTGAACAGTCATAGCCACATGGATGGATACACAAATGTGGTAGCTGTAGAGGAGGAGGGCTCAGAAAAGGAACAATGACCTTTGCGTCGGACAGAAAGTTGCCTATCTAGGTCTCACCCAGATGCCAGACACTTCAGTTCCTCCCTGTATGTCCCTGGCACTTTTCAAGCTGCTGCCTCAGTGCTAGAGCTCAGACAGTGAGTCCAAACAAGTTTGCTTCCAGGTCCTTAAAGTGGAACACCAGGGACTCTAGAAGCCCTCTATCTCAGCCACAGTCCCCACAGGTTTTTATAGCTAGAAGTTATGTGAACTTTTCTTCCTGGCATTGGAACCCTTGGCTGGGAGTTGGGTGTGTGTGACCTGGTGTAAGACGGGGGCCCTTGGCTCCTCAATAGAGATCTCCACTACCAAGGTATCCCTCCCAATTTTTATCTGCCAAAAATGGTTGTGGGACCAACCCTTTCCACATTTCCATCCCTCCTAACAGTCTTTTTGTGGCTTCTTCTTTATATCTTTCGTTGTAGGAGTTCTTTTCAGGTAGAATTCAGGTGGTTCTGGAAGATGGTTGTTCTGTAGTTTAGTTGTAATTCTGATACGTTTGTGGGAAAATACGAGTATCACATATACCTACTCTGCCATCTTGACAGAAAGCCAAGAATCAGAAAGCCTATACCTCAATATTTAATATCTATCTTAAGAATTGTAATTTGTATCTATTTTCTCCATTGCAAGGACTGTGATCTTAAAGGCAAGAGGATATCGTAGTATTTTTGTAACCTAATACAGGTATTAGTTTTGTATTATTGCTAAAACAAATGTGTACATAATGGCTTAAAATAATGCAAATTTACTATCCTATAATTCTGGAAATCTGAAGTCTAAAATAGGTTTCCATGAGCTAAAATAAAAATGTTTCCTATTAATTACTCTAGGGGAAAATACATTCCCTCACTGTTTCCAGCTTCTAAAAACTGCCCACAGTCCTTGGCTTATGTCCTGCTTTCATTCTTAAAAGCCAGCAATGGCCAATTGAGTCTTTCTTATATTGTTCAGGATAGTCTTCCTATCCTAACCTCCTTCATAATCACACTTGGAAAGTCCCCTTTTCTACATAAGATAACACATTTACAGGTTCTGTGATCAGGACATGTCCATCTTTGAGGGCTTATTATTCTGCCTGGTGCATTGATCTATATCAGAGGACAAATATTATTGACTCAATGGACACAATAAAGTTTCACTTTGTACTCGAAAGTAGTAACAAAACATTTCCATGTAAATATTTGTTATGCAGTGGTTATAGATATTATGCAATGGTAGGCAATGCTATGGTGAACATTATTTTTTAGAATCAATTTAGTTGTTTTCAAAATCATCGATTCTGTTTAATTATTTATATATTGTTATATTACTTTTAAGTTTTAATATCTAAATATCTAATTATTGTTATTTTTATTTATTTAATTTTATCTTTATTGTATTTTTCCATTACTGTTTAGTCCCCTTACACCCTCCTACCCCCAGCAGTCACCACACTATTGTCCATGTCCATTAAGTCCTTTTCACTTTTTTGCTCAATCCCTCCACTCTCTCACCTCCACACTCCCCTAGCTCTCATCCTGCTCTCTATCTCTAATTATTTTTAAAGAATTCACATGATATATGAAAGTAACAAATTTCTTTAGATGGTATAATTGTGACTTGAAATGTTTAAGATACACATAGTAAAACAATGAGCGTCATATTTATCTTGACTTGTGCAGCTATTTCTGGAATGAATTCCTTAAAATTTTACTTCTTTTTTGGGTAGTACAAATTAATTTTTAAGTATTACAACTTAATTTTTTATAAAAACTACAAATTACTTCTTAAAATAGTGATGATTTATATTACAGTCAAAACTGAATGGGGAATGCTTATTTTCCCATATTATCAACAATACTAGATATTAGCCTTTTCAGCTCTCACTAATGTAATTGGCAAGAGAGATAGTATTTGCATTTCATAAACACTGAAACTAACACATTCATGTCCTAGATTAAAAATAAGAATGAGACTTTTTATGTTTATTAACTGCTAAAATTATTTGCCTGTTTTTATACTAACTTTTAAGAAGTTTTTATTTTTGTATATTATGAATATACATAAGTATATTCATAAGAAAATATAACCCATTTTCTAATTATAAAAAGTAAACTTGTTTTCCACAGTGCTGCCTGCCTTTGAACTTTATTTATTCTTTTTGTTGTTTTAATTATTTGTGTAGACAGATCATTTTAGTTATTAATGAAATAAAATAAATCAGTTTATTTTTTCCTTTATAGTGCCTGGGCTTTGTGTCTTATAGAAGAACAGCTGCACTCCTAAAGTTATTAAAATAGTAATATTTTTTCTTTGACATTAATATCATTTTGTTTTTAGCTCCATATTACTTAAAGAATTTTCATCTGTGATATAGGACTATAATCTATTTTTTTTAACCAAGTGAAAGCCAAAGATTCCAAAGAAATTTCTTTTTTTTCCTTTTTTTTAATTGTTGTTCAAGGATAGTTGTCTCCATTTGCACCCCACCATGGTCCCCCACCCCAACCACCCCTACCTACCAGCCTTAAACCTATACCCTTCAGCTTCGTCCATGGGTCCTTTACACTTGTTCCTTGATGGACCTTCCTCTATTTTCCCACTCCCACTCCCCTCATTATCCCACTCCCCTCATCCCTGTGGTTACTTTCCATTTGTTCTTTACTTCATTTCTCTGGTTATATTTGGCTTGTTTGTTTGTTTTGTTGATTAGGTTTCACTTATAGGTGAGATCATATGGCATTTGTCTTTTACCATCTGGCTTATTTCACTTAGCATAATGCTTTCCAGATCCATCCATGCTGTGACAAAAGGTAGGAGCTTTTCCTTTCTGCTGTGTGTTATTCCATTGTGTAGATGTATCATAATTTTTGATCCACTCATTCACTGATGGGCACTTAGGTTGCTTCCAGAACTTGGCTATTGTAAATTGTGCTGCTATGATCATTGGGATGCATAGGTTCTTTTGAATTGGTGTTTCAGCATTCTTAGGTTATATTCCCACAAGTGGCATCATTACTGGATGAAAAAGCACTTCCATTTTTAGTTTTCTGAGGAAATTTCATACTTTTTTCCACAGTGGATGCACTAGTCTGCATTCCCACCAACAGTATAATTAGGGTTTCCTTTTTTCCACATACTCTCCAGTACTTGTTTATTGATTTGTTTATGATGGCCATTCTGACAGGTGTGAAGTGGTATCTCATTGTGGTTTTAATTGCATCTCTCTGATGGTTAGTGATGATGAGCATCTTTTCATGTCCTTCTCAGAGAAGTGTCTGTTCAAGGCCTTTGCCCATTTTTTAATTGGGTCATTTCCTTCCTGGAGTGGAGTCATGTGAGTTCATTAAATATTTTGGAGATCAAATCCTTATCTGAGGTATCATTGGCAAATATGCTTTCCCATACAGTTGTTTTATTTAGCCATGCAGAAGCTTTTTACTCTGATGAGGTACCATTTATTTATTCTTTCCTTTATGTCCCTTGTTCTAGGGGACATATTGGTGAAAATATTGCTGCATGGAATGTCTGAAATTTTCCTTCGTGTTTTCCTCTAGGACTTTTATGGTGTCATACTTATTTAAGTATTTTATCCACCTTGAATTTATTTTTGTGTATGGTGTAAGTTGGTGACTGAGTTTCATTCTTTTTTTGCATGTAGTTGTCCAGATCTCCCAACACCATTTGTTGAACAGACTATTTTTACTCCATTTGATGCTTCTCCCACTTTGTTAAATATTAATTAACCACAGAGACTTGGGTTTATTTCTAGGCTCTCTCTTCTGTTCCATTGATCTGTGGGTCTGTTCTTATGCCAGTACAAGACTGTTTCGATTACAGTGGCCTTGTAATATATTTTGATGTCAGGTATGGTGATCCCTCCTCCTTTGTTCTTCTTTCTCAAAATTGCTGCAGCTATTTGGGGTCATTTATGGTTCCACATAAATTTTTGAAATGTTTGTTCTGTGTTTGTGAAATATGTCATTGTTATTTTAATAAGGACTGTGTTGAATCTACAAATTGCTTTGGGTAGTATGGACATTCTGATGATGTTAATTCTTCCAATTCATGAACATGGTACATGCCTCCATTTGTTAGTGTCTTCCTTAATACCTTTCTTCAGTGTTGTGTAGTTTTCTGAGTACAGGTCTTTTACTTCTTGGTTAGGTTTATTCCTAGGTATTTTATTTTCCTTTTGCTATATTAAATGGGATTTTTTCCCCTGATTTCTGTTTCTGATATTTCATTGTTGGTGTACAAAAATGCCATCAATTTCTGAATATTGACTTTGTATCCTGATGTCTTGCCAAATTCACTTATTAGGTCGAGTAGTTTTTTGGTGACATCTATAGGATTTTCTGTGTACACTATCATGTCATCTGCAAACAATGATAGTTTTATTTCCTGCCCTCCATTTCAGATAGCTTTTATTTCTCTTTTGTCTGATTGCTGTGGCTATGACTTCCAATACTATGTTGAATAGGAGTGAAAGTGGACCTCCTTGTCTTGTTCCTGATTTAGTGAGAAAGCTTTTAGTTTTTGCCCATTGAGTATGATATTGGCTGTAGGTTTCTCATGTATGGTCTTTATTATAATGATGTATGCACCCTCTACTCCCACTTCACTGAGTATTTTTATCATAAATGGGTGCTGTACCTTATCAAATGCTTTTTCCACATCTATTGGTATGATCATGTGATTTTTGTCTTTCCATTTTTTAAGTGAGGTACTACATTGAATGACTTGTGAATATTTTACCATTCTTGCATCCCTGGGATAAACTACACTTGATCATGGCATATGATCTTTTTAACGTATTGCTGGTGTGGTTTGCCTATATTTTGTTGAGGATTTTAGTGTCTATATTCATCCACAATATTGGCTTGTAGTTTTCCTTCTTTGCTGTATCTTTACCTGGTTTTGTAATTAGGATTTAGCTTGCTTCATAAAAAGAGTTTTGGAGTCTTCCCTCTTCTTGGATTTTTTGGAGTAGTCTGAGAAAGATAGGGGTTAACACTTTTTTTAAATGTTTTTTTTTTTTAATTCTCCTGTTAAACCGGTCCAGGGATTTTATGTGCTGGGAGTTTTTTTATTACTGCTTCATTATCAGTAGCTGTTACCAGTCTCTTCAGGTTTTCTGCTCCTTCATCATTCTGTTTGGGGAGATTATATTTTTTTCTAAAAATGTGTCTATTTCACCCTTACTTCCAAATTTGTTAGCATAGAGTTCTTCATAGTAATTTCTTACAACCCTGTGTATTTCTGTGGTATGAGTTGTAATCTCTCTTCTTTCATTTCTGATCTTTTTGTTTGGGTCCTTTCTCTGTTTTCCTTGATGAGTCTGCTTAAAGACTTGTTGATTTTATCATTTCAAAGAACCAGCTCCTGGGTTTATCGATCCTTTGGATTGTTATTCCAAAGGCATTTATTTTTGTAGGCTTCTTTTTCCTACTGGTTTGAAATATTTCCAATATGAAAATAAACTTCATGTATCATTTGTGGGTTCTCTTTTCTACTCACTGTGAAGTCTGTGTGTACTTGTGTTTGTTTGTTGCTGATTATTAATGACTGTATTTTCATAGTACATTAAGCCAAATTTTCTTCTTTATAAAAAATGTTGCTTACTTCATGAATTTATTTTACATAGATTTCATAATGATGAATGATTTAAAACATTATAAATTGCAGGAAACTTACACTTTTATGATATTGCATCTTTTTTTCCAGAATCATGGTATTTCTTTAGGATTTAAAACTTACTTTATGTCCATGGTAGGTTGACAGATTGACATTTTTTCTAAAACTATGTGTTTCACATTATCTTTATTCTCAGTCATTATAGCATATTTGAATTTTTAGTGAAATCTTTATGGTGTTCATCCTCTAATTTGTGATTGTTAGCATGTAAGATAGCTACTAATTTTATATGTTGATATTATCTCCATCTGCTTTAGTCAACTCATTTTTATTTTAATAATTTTATAAATGCTTCACTGAACTTCAGATTTTGGGGTAATTTTGTATCTTATATTACATTGTATCTTATATTACACTCTTATATTGATTCTGTATGTCTTTTTCTTTTTTTATTGTATGGCAAAAACCTACTTTATGTCCCTTTTACTATATACTGGTACATTTCTTGTGGTCTTCTAAGCTACTAGTTGAATCTATATCCATATCAACCTTAATAATTACTCATTATGTTGATTCATTTTGGCCACAGTGTTTTTAATTTCCCAAATATTTTGATTATTTCTCTCCTTCCTTCTCTTTCTTTCCTTCCTTCTCTTTCTTGTTCTTCTGAGTAGTGTTTCTTTTTTAAATACAGCATTCTCTTTGGTCTTGTTAATTAAGATAGTTATAATACTTTTAAAAGTTTTGTTTCAGAAATTTTTATTTCTTAGGTATTAATTTTGTTTGAAACATCTTTATCATTCTGTTGGTTTCCCCTAAATGTTGGTAATTCTTGTTAGTTTTTTAATAATTATATTTGAAGAACTCAGTTGAATGGTTTTGGTAATCAGAGAGTTATTTCCTAAGGACAAATTAGGAATTCTTCTTCCTTCAGAATGAATATGGTCAAATGCTAGGAATGTTGGCTTCAGTGGTAGTTTTATGGAAAGAGGAAAAATGATGTCTGTTTCACCTTTGGAGCAGAAGCCCTCTTCCTTTCTAAATATGTTTATTCCTGGCATCTGGAATAGCACAAGTTTAATATTTAACCCAAACACTGCTATATAGGTTAACCAAAGACCTATGTTAAACTTTTAGACAAATATTTTCTCCTACCAGTTGTAAATTCAATATGGCACAATAATGAATTTGGAAGCACCAACTTACAATTAAATCCTAGATAGTAAACAGGCTTTAATTTATTCTCTGCCTTAATGCCTATGTTCACATTTGCAATTTTCACCTGTTATCTCTCTTCCGAAGCTATGGAGAGTGATGGAGAAGAGTTGCTGGAATGTTCATGACATGTTTTGTAGAGTGTATATAAAACTGTGATTCAGGTTTAAGATTCACCTAAAGAAATAGTTGGAGATAAAGCTGGATTCAGGCAGTGACGATATTTATATTTATGTTTAAAGAGTTTGGACTTTATCCTGTTAGTAATGAAGAATTGTAAGCAAAGAAGCATGATAATAAAAGTAGCTGCATTTGGCAATGATGTCCATGCTAAATATAAGGGAGAAAGAAATTAAGAGACCATTGCAGTAGCCTCGGATGAGAAGAGAATGTAAGGACCTGAGGTAAAGCAGGTGAAGTTGTAGTGGAAATGAAATGACATATGGAAAAGTCAGAGCAAAATAATGCTAGGCTTTAGTGATTTCTTGGATGAGACAGTGAAGAAAGAGGAATGCTTAAGAAGATATCAAGATTTCAAGCTTGGGTTACTGGAAAAGAGGTATTAGAACTATATAAGGAAATAAACAGAGGCTGCTATTTATTTCCTGACTTTAGCTGTGTTTTGCACACTTAGACACAATCATGTTTTATATTTTGAATTCTTTTATATTTTCTGTCCACTAGCACTAAGAATGCCCATTGATAACATAAGGCAATCAGAACAGGGATTTAAAAAATGGTGTTTTGGTGCTGGTAAGACTTGACAAATTAGTTTTAATATCTGCCATCTTACTCATCACCAAAACTGTTTGTTCAGTGCCTCTGGTCAGATGGACTGAGTCCAGCTCCCATTCTGGACAATAATGAAGAATGTCAAAACGGAATTAATTCAAGAAGTGATTCATGAAAAAACTAGACTTAGACCTGTCTGTATTTCAAGAGAAATTTCAAAATTTTATGAAGATTTTTACCAGTAAAAGTTGCTCTTAAGGCACATGAAAATCCACTTTTCAAGCCTCCTACCATTTATTCCCCTGTTGCTATTGGTTGATACACATTCAAGAAACTCTATTACTCTAGAACTTGGCTATAAAAAAGAATGAAATCTTACCATTTTGGACAGCATGAATAGAACTAGTAGGTACTATGCTCAGTAAAATAATTGAGATAGAGAAAGATAAATATTGTACCATATGATTTTACTTTTATGTGGCATCTAAAGAGCTAAATAAATGAAAAAGAATAGAAACAAATTCATAAATACAGAGATCAGATTGATGGTTGCCAGAGGTGAGGTGTGCAGCAGAGTGAAAAAAGTGAAGAGATCAGTAACTAAAAATTGGTAGTTAGAAGATAGTCATGGGAATGTTGAGTACAGCATAGGTAATATAGTCATTAATAATATAATAACTACATACGCTGCCAGGTGCATTCTTGAAATATCAGGGGGGCCACTTTGTAAAGTATATGTTTCTGTTACCACTGTGTTCTGCACCTGGAACTAATACAAAATAATATTGAATGTAGACTGTAATTTAAACACAAAAAATTTAAATTGCCACTGTATAGTGTGCTGCATTATTATAGGGAATCATAATGAGAAAAAGAGTCATAATAAAAAATGAAACACTTCTTATAATAGCACTGTTTTTGGTAACTTAGTTTCATTGTGCCCTTTCTAGCTAACAAATTACGTGAGCATGGTAGTTATAAGGCTGCCACAAGGATTAAATGAGCAGATATAAGTAATATGTCATAAACAGTGCTTACCTCATAGTAAACCTTCAATAAATCTTTCTTTTAATTGACTGTATTGGGGTCACATTGATTAACAAAATTATATAGGATTAAGGTATACAATTCTATAAAACCTCATTTGCATAATGTACTGTGTGCTCACCACCCCATAATGTCTCTTTAGATCACCATTTATCCCCTATTTACCCTCTCCTGCCTCCTCCCATACCCATTTCCCTCTAGTAATGATTATACTGGTGTTTGTCTATAAGGGTTTTTGTTTGTTTTGCTTAATCTCTTCATTTTTTTTCACCCAGCCCTCCTACCCCCTCCCCTCTGACAGCTATGAGTCAGTTTCTATTTGTTTGTTAGTTCATTTTGTTAATTAAATTTCACATATAAGTGGAATCATATGGTATTTGTCATTCTTTGACTGGCTTATTTCACTTAGCATAATGTTCTCCAGGTCCATCCATGCTGTCAAGAAGGGTAAATTTTCTTCTTTTTTACAGCCAAGTAGTATTCCATTGTGTAAATGTACTACAGCTTTTTTATCCACTCATTTCCTAACAGTACTTGGGCTGCTTCCAAATCTTAGCTATTTTAAATAATGCTACAATGAACCTAAGGGTGCATATATTCTTTTGAATCAGTGTTTCAGTTTTTTGTCAGATAAATTCACAAAAGTGGAATCACTAAATCAGAAAGCATTTCTGTTTTTAATTTTTTGATGTAGGTCCATACCACTTTTCACAGTGGCTATACTGATCTGCATTCCCACCAGCATTCCCTTTTCTCTACATCCTTGCCAACACTTATTTGTTGATTTATTGATGATAGTCATTCTGACAGGTGTGCGGTGATACTGTAGTGTGGTTTTAATTTTCACTTATTTGATGATTAGTGACATTAAGCATTTTTTCATATGCCTATTGGCATCTGTATGTTGTCTTTGGAGAAATGTCTGTTTAGGTCTTTTGCTCATTTTTTAATTGGATTGTTTGCTTTTCTGGTGTTGACTTTTATAAATTTTTTATAAACTTTGAATATTAGCCCCTTATCATATGTATTGGTGAATGTGTTTTTCCATTCTGTGGGTTGTCTCTTCATTTTGTTGATAGTCTCCTTTGCTGTACAAAACTTTTTTAGTTGAATACAGTCCCATTTGTTTATTTTTTTTCTTTTGTTTCCTTGCCCAAGGAGATACATCAGAAAAAAATACTGCTATGAGAAATTTTACTGCCTATATTTTTTCCAGGATTTCTATGAGTTTGAGTTTAACATTTAAGTCTTTAATCCATTTTGTGTATGTTTTTTTTGTTTGTACAGTATAAGAAGATGGTCTAGTTTCATTTTTTTTTTTTGCTTGTATCTGTCCTAATTTCCCAACACCATTTGATTATTTTTACACTATTGCATATTCTTGCCTCCTTTGTCAAATATTGATTGATCATGAAGGGTTAGATTTATTCCTTGGCTCTCTATTCTATTTCATTGGTCTATATGTGTGTTTTTATGCCAGTACCATGTTGTTCTGATTACTATGGCCTTGTAGTATGTTTTGACATCAGCATGATTTCTCCAACTTTGTTCTTCTTTCTCAAGATCTCAGTGGCTATTTAGGGTCTTTTGCAGTTCCATATAAATTTTTGGAATATTTGTAATAGTTCTGTGAAATATACCATTGGCATCTTGATAGGAATTGTGTTGAATCTCTAGACCCATTTGGGTCATACAGGCAATTTAATGATGTTAATTCTTCTTACTGTGAACATGGTATGTGCTTCTACTGTATTGTATTTTTATCAATTTCTTTCTTCTCATAATTTTCCAAGTATGGGAATTTTACATCCTTGGCTAAATTTATTCCTAGATATTTTTTGATGCATTTGTAAATGAGATTGTTTTCTTAGTACCTGCCCCCAATAGTTCATTATGGGTATATAGAAATTCAAGTCATTTCTGAGTATTTATTTAGTAACCTCCTATTTTACTGAATTCATTTATCATTTCTAATCATTTTTGGTGGAATCTTTAGGGTTCTGTGTACACAGTATCATGTCTCCTACAAATAATTGCAGTTTAATTTCTTTCTTTCCAATTAGGTGCTTTTTATTTCTTTTTCCTGATTGCTTTGACTAGAACTTCCAGTGTTATGTTGAACAAGAGAGGTGAAAATGGACATCCCTGTCTTGTTCCTGATCTTAAGGAAATGGTTTTAGTGTTTGCCCCTTAAGTATGATGTGGGTTTGCCATATATAGCCTTTATTATGTTGAGTTGTGTTCTCTCTATGCCCACTTTGAGAGGTTTTTAAATCATAAATCAGTGCTGGATTTTTTAAAATGCTTTTTCTGCATCTATTGATGTGATCATGTGATTTTTTTATCCTTCAGTTTGTTTATGTCATATATTATGTTAAATGATTTGTGGATATTGTAAAAACCTTGCATCCACAGAATAAATCCCTCCTGTCCATGGAATATGGTATCTTTAGTGTGTTACTGTATTCAGTTTGCTAATATTTTGTTAAGTATCATAGCATCTATGTACATTAGGGATATTGGCCTATAATTTTCTTTCTTTGCAGTGTCTTTATCTGGTTTTGGAATCAGTATAGTGCTGACCTTGTAAGATGAACTTGGGAATCTTCCCTTCTTATGAATTCTTTGGAACTGTTTGTAAAGAATAGATCTTAATTTTTCTTTGAATATTTGGTAAAACTCTTCTGTGAAGCTATCCAGTCCAAGTCTTTAGTTTTTTTAGTGTTTTTTTTTCATTTTGAAGTACTTGTTAGTTTATTTTGTCCATTTTTAATTGTTTTGTCTTTTTTCCTTTTTTAAAAATTGTTGTTTAAGTACAGTTTTCTGCCTTTTACCCCCATCCCACCCCACGCCCTCCCCATCCATCTCCACCTCCCTCCCATTTCCACCCCTGCCTTGTTATTGTCCATGTGTCCTTTATACTTGTTCCTGCAAACCCTTTCCCTTTTCCCCTGAAAGTCCCTCCCCTCTCCCTTCTGTTCAATGTCAGCCTGTTCTCAATTTCATTTTCTTTGGTTATATTTTGCTTGTTTGTTTGTTTTGTTGATTAGGTTCCTGTTAAAGGTGAGATCATATGGTATTTGTCTTTTATTGCCTGGCTTATTTCGCTTAGCATAATGCTTTACAGTTCTGTCCATGCTGTAGCAAAGGGTAGGAGCTCCGTTTTTAATGATGCTTTAATTTCACTTGTAATCTGTCTGTTTAGATTCTCTGATTCTTCCTGATTCGGTTTTGGGAGATTGTATGTTTCTAAAAATTTATTCATTTTGTCCAGATTGTCCAATTTCTTGGCATATAGTTGTTCATAATATTTTCTTAAAGTTCTTTGTATTTCTGTGGAGTTGTTATTTTTCCTCTTTCATTTATGATTTTCATTTATTTAAGTCATCTTTCTTTTTTTCTTAATGAGTCTGGTTAAAAGTTCATGAGTCACTGAAGAAGAGCACCTCTACTTTTTACTAATCATGTTGTATATTTAAGGCAGTGGCTCTCAAGCTTTTATGTGCTTTGAGATAATCTTTTGTGTTTATTAAAACACATGACTGGACTTCATTTTAAGAGCTTTTTTTTCTCTGTTGGTCTTAGTTAGGACCTGAAAATTTCTATCTCTAACAAGTTCTTCGATGATGTTCATGCTGCTGAGTGGGGACAGAAATTTTGAGAACCAGTGGTTTGAGTGTGGGGAAGAGGGAATGAGATTTATATTCACAATGGAATCTGTTACTTGGCAGTTAGGAATTCCTTCCTTTTCTCTATGTACATTCTAAACCCTAGTTTCCTGTGCTCTTCGTTTTCTGAAGCAGCAATAACCAGTCAGAAAATGACAAATTTCCTTATTCTACTTCCTTTGAATTTTCTCAGGGATTACTAATTATACCAATGTGGTTAATTCTGGCACTTTTCTGTGATGGTAAATGCATGTTGGTCTTTCCAAGGTGGTTTTTCCTGGATGCCAAAGCATCTGAATAGGAACATTATGATTTTGCCTGGGTCTATCTTCATATTTGATATACTATAAAATGTACATTTTTCATTTAATATTCAGTTAATCCATTATTTTCTTTCTCTCATCCTTTTTAATTGTCATTTAATTAGCCTGAGTTACAAATGGCATCACTTGTAAACATACTCATAAGTGCAGCAATGTGACTTTCAGCATTTCTGTAATGATAGTTGAAACTACTTGGAACCCTAGCTTACATTCCTTTAAGCCTTTCTGATCTAAATATTCTTTTCCATGATGCCAAAAGGTTCTGTGTGATCATCTAAAGTTTGAAATTCTTTTTCAAATCAAAGGCACTGCCAAACTCAGAAGCAAGTGTGTGAAGAAAATGTGTGGAAACACCAGTCATTACAGGTCAGTGTATAAAAAGAGTTGCAGATTGATGGGCCTTTGAAAAATATTTGGTGACATAAAACTCTTTCAATCAGTTCCAAATCTGGCAACTCTCTTGTTGCATCAGATTTTCTTTCCTTCACTTTTCTTCTCTCTCTAACAGAGACAGACACATCTCTTTTCCTGCATCCTGTTTTAGATGACTGATGGAAAAGTAAACACCAAATATGAGCATGTGGGGATGGTTTATTTCTTTTTGCATTGACTAGAAGGCAGTGTTGAAAGGGAGACACTGCTGTCATTTCACAATGTAGGAAATTTAGAAAAGGTGTTAGAGCTGTTTTAAATAATTCCTATTTTTGGATTATGCCATTCATGAGGGTATGTAGTCTTTCCTTTAAAGATGGAATTTGTTTAAAGTATATCTGAGATCTCTTGGTGACAAATAAACAATGTGTTCAAAAGACAGCCCTGTAATTTTTTCATTAGATGATTCATCTTTAAAAATGTCAAATGATCAGAAATGAAAGACCCAATGATTGGGTCATTTGAAACATATGGTCCTAGAAATTATTATGCATGCCAGCTCTAAATATGGAATATCAGCCCCTTCTTTTGTCCTTATAAAGATAGCAGAGTCTTCCTGCCTTATTCCTTTCTTTTTCGCAGCTTAAATTCAACACGTTCAATTTTCTGTACCTGCAAGGCAGCTTAGAATCATGGTTAAATGTGAAGACTAGGAAATGAGTTTGCCCAGGTTCAACTTCTGTGTTTACTTCTTATTCATTGGGGGGTGTTGAGAAGGCTACTAAACCTACATTTACTAATCTGTACAATCCAAAATAATTAGTACACTTAGCTTGAAAGATTGCAGTGAAGATTAATTGAAATAATATATATAATGGCATTAGAACAGTTTGTGGCATGTAATAGTCACACTCAATCAATATTAGTTTTTATTATTTACTTTGATTGGACTACCTGGTTTGATCAATTATTTCCCAAAGAGAGGGGATATTATGACAACCCCAGGATAAATTGCTATTTAGGATATCATTTGAGAATGATTCAGACTTAAAATAGTTTAAATAGTATAAATTCAGACTAATGTTTATCAAAACTGAATATGTGGTTATACTGATCATAGGTTATGTTTGTACATAGAAACAATATTCTATTACAGTCATTTCCCTATACATTAACAATGGAAAACTTTTTTTTAAGCCAGTAGATTTTGGATTCTTTTGTTTAGTGAGAAAGGATCTGTAATCTTTATTTCTGTTAAGAGTAATTTGTTAACTATTTTGAATGACTCAAGTAATATAAGTGTCTAACCACTATGCTATGCACCTGAAATTAATGTCAAATAAATTGAATGTCAACTATAATTGGAAAGATTTTTAAAAGGAAAAAAATGGCTCAAGTTAAATCTTAATATAATATATATAAGTAAATTCATAGAAATGAATTCTTTTGAGTTAAATATTTCATCATGAGATCCACCTTATAGATTTTTGGGAGGCATTAAGATAAGTTATCTAGAATTACTGTAATCCCAAGTTCCTACTTATTCCTGAATTTTTGCAACTCATTAAATCAACAACATCCATTACTTCTTGGGAAGGACAGATTCTGCTGAGAACAATAATAGTCTTCATTTGGACATTGACCCTTCAGATAGGGTTTGCAACATCTATAGCAAGATAATTGTCTTGAAGTAAGTACCTTTTCTTTGGGGAGAAAAAACATTTTTGAGAGTAAAAGAGGGGCATATGTTATGATTTCCTTATAAATCAGAACTTCATGTAGGGATCATGGAGCAGAACAGAGCAGAGCATATCATAGGTCAGTATATATGGAAAGTTCCCACAATGTGGAAAACAACAAATCTCCCAGTACTAGAGAACCACTGAAAGAAAAGAAGATCAAGAAAACTGACAGAATACCTTCTTTTCTATAGCCTGCAATTTTAAAGGTAGCTTCTTGAAACTGGAAAAGAAGAAGTAAAATATTCATATTTGTCTTAGGTCAAGAACATTAAAAGCTTATACCTTTATTCACTTGGGAAAAGCCTGGGGAGGTAGCAGATTTTTTATCATGGCAAAATGTCCAACATGGCAGTGGAGGGCCAAGGGCTTTTGGGAAGACTCAGGATACTTGGTTGGAGTCCTGCATACTGTACTGTGCAGCAGAGAAAGCAGCTAAGGCCTTCTTCCCCATCCCCTCTCCACTCTCCCCATTCTGGGGAGGCCAGTGGACCAAAGGATGCCAAAAGCTGAGATTTCACCACCAAACACAATGTCCAGCTCCATGGTCACTAGCAGTGGGTGCCAGCTTAGTACCCTAAAAACCAAATCAGAACAATTAGTGTCACTAGCAGAGGATTCCCAGTAGAGTGGGCAGATGGCAGGACATCTCAGCACAAGCCAAAGAAAACTGAGAGGATAAAGGAGCCAGATGCTCCTCTTCACATGGACAATACCAGCTTAGAAAGAAGGAAGAAGAAAAAGGAAGCTTTCCTATTCAAGGTAAAAGATTTTTTGTCTGTTTTGATATCAGTAAGAATGAAGCCTATAAGGAAAAACCATATTAGTGATAGAAAGTAAAGCAAATGAGTTGTATAATATAAATTTCACCCTTACTACAGAAATTCTTAAGATAATTATTCTGTGTTCAAAGCACATGAAAGGTTGAGTTTTCCAAGGTCAGGAAATGTAGTGGTATAAACACAGTTCGTTTAGCCCTGACTTGGGCCACATGCCCCCAGAGTCCCAGTGTCTGGAGATTTTTAACCTAATTGCTCACCTGACTCTAATTTCTCTTCTTTAAATTCTATCCTTCATATTTTTGCTGATATAATCATTTTCCTGTAGTCTGAGTCTTCCTGTAGTCTGAACTCAAACTCAGTGCTCATCTTACTACCACAGCAGAGGAGTTACTGGGTTTTTAGTTTTTTCCAGGACATTTTTGTTTTTAAGAATATCTTCAGTTCTTCATTCAAGAACCTCCATATTTGTTTATACCTAGAAGTACTGTGATTCACTCTAAAGGTTTGTTTC
>PVKM010029913.1:0-17531 GCA_004027735.1 Carollia perspicillata | reverse complement strand
TGTTTCCCAGACAAGGTAAAGCTAAAAGAGTTCATCATCACCAAGCCATTATTACATGAAATGTTAAAGGGACTTAGTTAAGAAAAAAAGAAGATCAAAACTATGAACATAAAAAGGACAACAAATTCACAACTATCAACAACTGAATCTAAAAAAACAAATTAAGCAAACAAGCAGTACAGGAACAGAGTCATAGATATGGAGATCATTTAGAGGTTTATCAGCTAGAAGCAGAAAAGGGGGAGAATGGGGGAAAAGTGCAGGGATTAAGAAGTGTAATTGGTAGGTACAAAACAGACAGGGAGATGTCAAGAATAGTGTAAGAAATGGAGAAGCCAAAGAACTTATATACACAACCCATGGACATGAACGAAGGAGGGACATTGCTGGAAGGAAGGGGGGTATCAAGTGGAGGGGGACAAGTGGGGAAAAAGGGACAACTGTAATAGCGTAATCAATAAAATATATTTCTTAAAAAACATTCACTGTCTGCTACCTGGAGCTCCCAATGGCTGGGACAGAATGACGATTTCAGAGAGGTTTATCTAAAGCACTCTCTATCCACCCACTCCTCCAGATATCTTAATGGGGAAGTTCATTCAGTTCCTATCCCACTAGTCAGCACATCCTACTTTCAACCTCACTGGGTTGTGTAAACAGTATTCTGTCTTTTCATCCATTCATTTAGTCAACAAATACTTATCAGACTCCAACTATGTCAGGCGCACATATAGAGTTGGATATCTAGAATGAGTAAGATTCCATTTCTGTTTCTAAAGAGTTAATATTCTTGGAGAGTTCAGGAACTAAGCAGACAGTTATGGCACCATGTAATAAGTATAACTGAGACATAACCAGGTGCCGAGGGACACAGGAGAGGAGAACCTAACTCTGTTGGGTTTAAAAGAAGATAATAAAAACTTGCCAGAATGAAGGGCCCAAGTTTTCAAGAGAGAAGGGATGTTTAGGCAGAAGGAAGAGCCTGTCCAAGGCATAGAGGTATGTGTGCTTGTGTTAGGAGATTTGTAAGAGGTGTGGCAGCAGACACGGCTAGAAAATAAACAGTGGCAGGTGAAACCCCTCACATGACAGGTCAGGAGTTTAGATTTCACCATGAAGGTGAGGAGTAGCCTTTGGAAGTTTTTCCAGAAAGAATAGAAAGAAAAAAATATGCATTTTTTTTTTTTTACAGATCAGAGAGGCAGTGTGGAGAACAGGTTGAAATAATAAGAAGATAAGTTAAGAAGCCATTGCAATAGCCCAGGCTAAGGATGGTGAAGTCTTGACCAAAGGCAGTGGTGATAGAAGTGGAGAGGACAAAGGGGTTTAAACAAAAGCAAGGAGGCAGAGTCTTCCAAATTGATTGTGTGTGGGATGGAAGTTAGGGGAGGAGTCATCTAAGAACCTGAGAGTTTTCTGGAGGCTTGTCTATGTGGTGCTTTAACTGAGATAATGAACACAGGGGGATGAAGTAATTTCAGAAAGAAGGTAGCTCGTTCAATTTGGAACCTGTCCAGTTCGAAGTGAGTCTGAAATATTTGTATGATGAAATGTAGTCTGTAGTTAGCATGGGCTTGGAATTCAAAAGGAATTCCCTGCATTTAACATAAAACTCTTGCTAAAGACATAGTCATTACCTTTGAGATTATTTGGTATTAAATTCCTTTTTAAAATTAGTACCAGAAAAAAAATTCAAGCAATCAGGACACTCCCTTCAATCAGAAAAAAATAAAGATATAAGTCACCATATTTACTTTTTTGCCCTGCCTGCCGGGAAGCTCAGAGTTATGTTTAATGCTCAATTACAATAACTATACTAAACCTTTTAACTAAAATATTGCTTTCTTGTGATTTGAATGACTTTAATGGTTGATTTATAGTTCCACTTCCTCAGTGTATGTCCTATATTATAAGCTGCCACTACTTCTCTTTGGAAATAAAAAGTATATGTTTTTCACTTGACATTATTAACTTAAGACTGAGCCCTGTCCACTTAAACAGTTTAGACTCCTAAGTAGGAGTTTTTCTTTACAATCTATGAGAGTAACTATTTTTCTCCAAGTACAAAAGAAAAAACAAACAAAACAAAAAATCCCTCTTTGGAAAGGGAATTTATCCTCAGGGATCAGTTAGAGCCTAGGAGGCTAGAAGATTACAGACTGTTATGGAAGGCTAGAGCCATTGACTCAAAAAGAGCATCCAAAAGGCATAAGGGACACAATCTGAGCAGACGAGTTCCAACCCAGCCCCCCTCCCACTTCACAGCCAAGGAAAATACTTCACTCACAAGATGAGGCAGGGCCCCAACATAAATAGCATCATAGAGGGTTTGGGTAAATTCCTTTCAGGTTATTAAGGGATACCTTTAACCTCTGAGGGAAAAGAATATGTCATAATAATAGCATTGCTATAATTCTGAAAGCCCTTACATCATTATCCAACTTAATCCTCACCAGTGTTCTGACATGTAGGTGGGGCAGGAACTGTGGTTATTCAGTCTTTACAGCTCAGTGTTCTCTTGCATAATGTTTCTGGGAGCCACTTTTAGGAAAAGAACACCATGCTGGGCTTTCTTCCCTCCACTTAGACCATTCATTGCTAAGGAAGTGTAATAACCAGAGTAAGAATGAGACGGCCTGATTTTCACCAGCACTTTCAGTTTCCAGAGCACTGACTTGTCCATCACAATACGTGACCCTCACTAGCACTCCCTGAGGCAAGCTGAGGAGCACTTATCATCTTCACGTCACAGATACAGAAACTGATTCTCAGAGAGGTGCACTAGTAAGGTGTGCTACCTCTTAGCAGGATTTTAAAGAATTAAAGGGAGGGCATTAGGACCCTGTCTGCCTCACACACACACACACACACACACTGTGCCCTGCAGCCTGGACTCCTCTAAGCTTTCAGAGGGAGGCCCTGCTTCAGGCTTCAACAACTCACTTACTGGTATAGTGAGATGCTAATGATAGAAACCACCATGTGGACAGTTGTAACTAATCTGACTTCCCTCTTTACTAATGAATGCAGCCACTTGGTCCCACAAAATTAGTAATGGGTTAGGACCCCATCTTTCCTTACAGAATTCACCTGCCTCTGGTGTTATCATATAATAGGCCTCAGAGCAGCCAGTCAATACCACAGCAATCTAAACAATTTTCAAAGGCAATCATTAAATTTAGAAGAGTGGAGAATAAGTAGTTCTCACTGAGCTCAGAAGATCTTAGCCATGTGGCCCTGTACAAGTCACTTCACCTCTCTGAGTCTTAGTCCAATCTGCAAAATGGGCCATTAGTAAGCTCTGCTGTTCCTCAGCTCACAGGCTGGTTATGGAGACCACAGTTGTGCATTATTAGCATCTTGTAAATGTGGTATCAGAGTAGGAGGGGTATTCAGTTCTATCCATGCAGGAAATTGCAAACTTGTAACTCAAGGGGCAGAGATACAGCAGAGGAAAAGCATGGGTCCCAGGGGGCAGGCGCCACTGGGCACAACACGGGCAGGACATCTCACATCAGTGAGAAGGGAGAGGCTGGGTGACACACACAGCTACCAAGAACACCCCTCCCGACCCACCGGGGCTGACAAAAAGCATCAGAAAATACAGTCAGAAATTCCTCCCAAAGAATCGATTAAGTCAACAATTTTATTCCCTAGGGAAGACAAAATTTGTACACTCTCAGAATCAATGAAACTTGATTCTGAAACTCTTGAAACTCTTGAAACTTTTGAAACTTTTGATTCTGAAACTCTTGAAACTTTTGTCAGTGAATTTGCAAAATGCTAAATAATATACATTTTTTAAAGATGTCTAACTAGAGATGGGAAGGAAACACTAGGCCCTTTTTTAAAAGATTTTATTTATTTATCTTTAAAGGGGAAGGGAAGGAGAGAGGGAGAGAAACATCAATGTGTGGTTGCTTCTCATGTACCCTGTACTGGGACCTGGCCTGCAACCCAGGCGTGTGACCTGACTGGGAATCGAACCGCGACCCTATGGTTCATAGGCCTGCGCTCAATCCACTGAGCCACACCAGCCAGGGCAACACTAGGCCCTTTAATACGTGTAAATGAAAACATCACCCTGGTTTTTAAAAAGTTATGAGGAACTCTCAGCTCTTTAGTAGGAGACCATCATTTAAAACTCATAGACAATAGGGCCAGCCAGAAAACCTCTTAGAGGCCATTTTTTCTCAGGTATCTTCTCACCACCCATTTTACAGAGAAGGAAAATAAAGACTCATAGATAGGTGACCTGCTTCTAGTCCTACCACAAGGCAGGCTTGGGTGAAAGCATGAGTTGTGTCCCTCAGTACATTTAATCTAGCACACATCTACTGAGCACCTGCTAAGTTCTTGCTGGGGAAACAAAGGTGAATAGGCCAGAGAATCCATCTTCAGGAAATTCAGAGCCCCTTGGCTCTGAGACAAAAACGTAAGCAGATGGTTCTGGTGTAAAGTGGTGTGTTCGGTATTAACAATGATAGAAAGTGCTACGGGGCCACGCAGGATTCGGAGCGGTGAGTTCTTCCTGGGCTTGAATTTTAATGTATTGGGCAGACACAGTAGAAAAGCATTCCAGACAAAGGGAATAGAGTGAGCTAAAGCAACGGGATGTGCGCTGGAGCCACACACAAATAGTTTGAAATGGCTGAACGGTCTATAGAAGTGCTTCAGAACAATCGTGGGAGTTGTTAACAGGTCTCAGCTGTCATTCTCCACCTCAGTTAGCGTGCTCACTGGGGCTGGGGCCTGTGTCCACCTAAAGGGCCAGTACAACACCTGCCTAAGCGCCCATGCATTGTGGAACCTAATGAATTCTCTTTGAAGAGAAGAGGATTGGGAGGGAGAAAAGAATTTGCCATTCCAGTAATTCAACTGTAACAGAAGGTGTGTCCTGCCTCCTCAGGCCCAGCTCTGGGTGGTCGACCAGACATCCAGGGTCACCTCCCCTGGGGCCACTGAGTTCCACTTGGGAACCTCAAGTCTTTTTTCAGCAAGTAGTTCCTAAGCCGTGACACTTCTGACTCACCCCTTTCCTTTGTAGTTTTACCAGCGTAATTGATCCCAGAGCTCGGTTTCTGCCATACCTGTGGGTTTCTTAGGGAGTAATGGTAGATTCGGGCTCCGAGGGAACATCCACGCGCTGGCCCTCTGGGGGGTAACTCGGAGGGAAATGGAAGAGGCAGACATAAATAGTCCCGAGTCGTGCAGTCATCCTTCTGGGTGCTCTGAGCTTCCTGTCCTGAGCTAAGGTTTTCTCTTGGGGTTAGCTGAGACACTGCGAGGTAAACAAAGCTTTACAGTGACTCTCCCCGTTGGAAACCTGAAAGCATTTCCAAGACATATTTTTTTTCCTACTTCTGATGAATGCGTCCCCGCCTTCCCATCACTGCACCCTTGAGAAGACTCTCTAAGGTGTGTATAAGGAGAGGAGAGACCACTTGAGTATGAAATTGCTTTCAGGTGTCTTTCCATATATGTTGTGTCTACAAAATGTCAAAACAGCCAGGCAAATCATGCCAGGATTCATCGTGGCAAAGGGGAACCAGTCACCCCTGATGTTCAGCACGGAGCAGCCCAAACAACCCTTAATGACTAAGGCTTTTTCCACTTACACCTGGTTCTTTTGCTTTCACCACACAATTGTACTAGCAAATGAGATCCTTGAGTAAGCAAAATAGGTCCTTCACAGATTCTCTTGCAAGAACACATTCCTCAGCCTACTACAGATAGAGTCAGGGAACGTTCATTCACACTGGCTTTTCAAAATATAACTTCAAGCCCTTTTCACCATGTAGTTGCTGTGATCTGAAAATCGAGTGTGTGCAGAAGCTGGCAGTCAGTGGCTTACGAGAGAGTGAGAGCAAGGCAGTGAACAAAGTCAAAAGCGAGTCACAGAGGCATTTACAAGTTATGTAACTGACAAAGGATTAATGCCCAGAATATGCTGGGGGGGGGCAGGTCCTACACCTCCATAGGAAGAAAAAGCAGTAGAAACAAATTGGCAGACTATATGAGCATGCCAATCGCAGAAAAAGAAATGACCCTTAGCATATGGAAAGATGCTCAACTTCGCTAACAATCTAAGAGATCCAAATTTTAAAATTAAGATATGCCATTGTACACCTATCAGATTGGCCAAAATTTTTAGTCTGACCATATAAAATGTTTATGTGAAGATACAGAGCAACAGCAAGGCACACACACATGGATGGTAGGACTGCAAATGGGTTCGACCTCTTTGGAGAAAAATTTGGCAGTACCTACCAAATCTGAGCTACATATAAATTGCAGCAATTCCTCTCACAGGTATACAACGGAGAAATCCTTGCATAATATGTACACAAACAGCTTTACACAGGAAATTCACTGCATCCTTGTCTATAAGAAGAAAAAGAAATTTAAAAGCCCAGTGGTAGAGAAATACTTAATAAATTCTGGCATCTTTACTAAAAAGGACCTAACATAGAAGTTAAAGTGAATGAACGAAAACGAATGTACCAAGAACATGACATCTAAAATACTAATACTGATGAAAAAAATAATTTGCAGAATAAATCCTTATTATCCATGCAAATTTTAGAAACATGAAACAACATTATATATTGTCCTGGATACATAATGAAATACGGACAGGACGGAGGCATACCATCTCTGGGGTGGTAGCTGTTCTGGGGACAAAGGAAAAGAGCTGGGAAGAGGGAGCTAAGAAGGGACTCCGTTGTTTTTGGTAATGGGTGTTTCTTTAAAAAGCTGAGCATTATAAGGAAATGTTAAATTCTTAAAAGTCGGAATGGAGGTAATAGGAATGTAAAGGTCAGGATAGGCTAGGTTTTGCTATAGTAACAACCCCCCCCCCCCCCACCAATCTCAGTGATTTTAAATAACAAAGGTTTATTTTGGGCTCGAGCATGGTGGGTCGGCGGAAGGGCTCTGCTTCATTCTGCCACTCAGAGACCAAGGCTGAGACAGCAGCCACTGCTTCCCTGCTGTCGGTCGTACCAAAGGGAAAGAAAGAGGAATTACATGCTCCAGCCTAGAAGTGACACAGTCCCCTTCTCCCCGGGGGGCTAAGAAGTATATTCTTACCACAAGTCCAGAAGTGGGAAGAATTGGAAATATTGGCTAACGGCAAGGAAGTTTAACACAACAGTTGTTTCTTATAGTCCTCCCAGTGTTTTTTCATGTTTGAATTATTTTTCATAATTTACAAACAGCAAAAAAAAAAGGATCTCATGTGTGACTACAGTTGTGTGGTTTGGGAACCAGGAGGCTTGGGCTTCTGTCTGAGGAACAGAAGGTGGAAGAGGCAAGGTGGGTCGGCAGAGTGGTCAGCCCCATAAGTCTTTTCTAGGACACATCACTATGATTGCCACGCCACCTCCGATGCTGCAATCATCCCTTCTTTAGAACCGGACCTCCAAGTAAATGCCTCTGAGCAAGCTGAACTTCCCTGCCGTTCTTTCTTTCCAGAAGCTAAATAGTCAATAGGAAGCTTGACACAAAGAAATGTGGTACATAGAGCTTGGATTAGACTGAGCTAAGTCTCAGGTCTGCCACTTACATTTCCTGTCACCATGGGCAAGTTAGCATACTTCCAGGGTCTATTTTCCTCACCTATGAAACGGGCATAACAATAACACATCTCTGAATAGTTGTGACAAACAAATGAGGTATATAAAGTGCTTTGTAACTGTAACGTGCTGTACAGACGTTCACTATTATTAATTACCTAAATTTTGATGCAAGGGAAGCCCTCAGGCCAAATTTACATTTCTGGCCAATAATGACTCATACAACTTCCCTCAGCAGAGCCACCTGGTCGACAGAATGGGCCCAGGCATCATCCTGTGGTTCTACCACTTGATGAATCTATTGATTTCCTGTTGTGAAAGTGAGTCTGGGAGCATGAATTGAGCATTACTGCAGATTCCCAGGTATGTGGCCAGAATGGGGAGACACTGTGGGCCCAGATGGAAACCTGGATTCCTGGGCCTCATCACACAGTTGGTCTGGATGAGTGTGGGAGGGAGAGAATAGTTCTTCCAGTTCCTCGTCTTCCAAACGAAGAACCTGAGGCAGGAAAGGCAAAAAGGATGGCCTTTCTGCAAGGGCCATGGAGAAGGAATGAGGAGACCTGGCACTCACCCTGGGTCTTCTATTCACCTGTTCACTCAGAGTAACCAGGGCAAGCCCCTTACCACCAAATTCCTCAGTGTCCTCATGTGCAAAGGGAAGGGCTTGTATCTGGTTATTTCTAATGCTTGTTGTTTTAAGAACTCCCAATGCTCTCAAGTATGAAACGCAGTAGACTCCTAAACATGTGCTTTCTGGTCCACATCATTTGCACATTTGGGTCTCAGGAGTTACCTCCTTGTCTCCCACACACACCGACTGCCACCTGTGTGCCTTCCTCTCTGTCTTGCCAAAAGACTGTTTGGGGGTCCTGCCTTTTTCTGTTAGCCCTTGGTGCCCTAATGCTCTGGACTCCTTCCTTACCTGACAACTATCCCTACCTGCCATTATTACCCACTCTGGGGATAGGGCAGCAGAGAACACAGGACATAACTCAGGCAACAGCTCATGGGCACCTGAGGCTGGCGCTAACAGAGGGTGCTTTGCAGGACAGCGTTGCTGCTGTAATACTTCCCCAGAGATCACAGGAAGCTGCACAGCCAGATGCAAAGGTAAGTCTGACCCACCGGCCCCAGGTGCATCCTGCTGCAGAGGAAGTAAAATCCACTGGAGGATCTCTCACCCCACAGTACCTGGGGCCGTGTCCCTGAGGCTGTTAGAGGCTTCTTCCCATAGTTGCTAAGTCATTCCACCAGCAATTTCCAGGAGCAGAAAAAAGACCAATGTCTGCAGTAACAAGAGGTGGCCATTACACCTGCAAGGCACTTCACCTGTGTTGCACTTCGCAGGCTCCAAAGCACTTTCATAACCATTTAGCTCATCTGATTTTTATGAAGAACTGAGAGTTAGCCAGTGAAAGGATTATTCTCTCATGTTCTAGATAAGGGAGTTCATGTGAGGCCCAGAAAGGTTGAAAGACTTACAGTCAGATCTTCTGACTCTAATTCTGGTTCTTTCTCCATAGTACAGTTAAAGTATTATGATCTAATTATAAAATTATGTTAATGACTAAGTCAGAGGGACAGTCTTGACATCATTTTCAAACATAAAAGCCCTCATCAGCTCACTTCTGACCTTCAATAAACACTTTAAGATGAGAAACCATTTCTGAAACCAAAATAGCATTTACATTGTGGTTTGTATTGTATCTGGTTTCTAGAATCCAGGTCTTTAGTATCTTTTTGCCCCTTGTCAGTTTCACCCTCTAACTGGATTTTTTAAAAAAATTTGAGTCAGTACAACTGAGGAAAGGAAGATGCAAAGCAAATGCTCACATGAACTCCATTTGCTGTGCCAGTCATGTGCGCACATGTATGTGCGTGTGTCCGTGCAAGCTCAGAATATCAAAGGCACGTGGAAGGCTGGTTATAGCTGAAACTCCCTCCCCACTGTTTAAAATCCTCCGTGAGTCCTGGTTGCTCAGAGTGGTCCACAGGCCAGCAGCACCAGCGTCCCCTGGGAGTTTATTAGAAAGGCAGAATTTCAAGCTCTTACCCCAGACACACTGCACCAGAAATTGCATGTTAATAAGCTCCCCAGAATCCTGAACATCAGCTTTGAGAAACAGTGATGTAAAGACTGTGACCCAGATTCTCGACCCTGGTAGTAAAGTCCTTATGCTGGCTACCTGAAGACAACACTCACCAGTCCCCACATCCTGACACTTCCACTCTAAATTCTGCTCCTTCAGTGATCTCTTCCCCTGGTTTTTTCTTGAACCAAATCCCTCCCGTTACTCAAAATTTGGCTCAGAATTCACATCCTCCAGGAAGCCAAACCAGATCTTCCTACCAAAGAGTGATCTTTCCTTCCTCTAAATCCTAGTGCTACAGGTCCTATATTTTCTATCTTGGATTATAATTTATATGAGCATGATTTAACTTCCTCCATAAATTATGAGCTTTTTAAGGTCAAGGTCTAGGTCTGATTCATTTCTATATTTCCCAAAGTCACACAATACTTTGCAAAGTTCCTACCACAAACTGGTTTCTCAATACATTCACCTTTAATGTTTCTTTCTGTTGTTAATTGAGATATCTAGAGAGATTAAGAAATTTAAATTATTATTCTTGTTATTTTAGACAACCATTACTATATAAGATTATGATCTAGACTTGGAAATGTTTACCTAAAATATTCAATAACTGGTTATCAAGCATATTTACAGGCACCTTCCTCACACACATACAGGAATACACACTTTATTCCTTTCATTTGTTCTTCATTGTTAGAGGAGCAATTGGCCGGAATTTATTGAGAACAGAGGGGAAATGACTGCTATACACATGATGTGCCAATTCCAGCCTAATTTAGAATCTTACTGAGAAGAAAGTACTTGATCCTATTACAAAACAGAACATAGAACGCAGGTCTCAAAGTCTCTATCAGGACCTGCATTTGGAGCAAGCAAAGTTCCCCTGGCCCTTGTTCAGTTGCTTAATGGAGAAGACTCCAAAGACAGAATGCCACTGGTGTTCTTCCAATTTTAGAGTCATCTGATTAGAATTACAGTAAATGCATAGCTCAGTTTGCATTGTCCTGAGGTGAACCGCAAACCAAGCTGCTCTGGTTGGAGCATCTGAGGGTACTGAACTCTGAAAGTCCACAGCCTCATCACAGTGGGGCATGCATGCAAGAGCTACCCTGGAAAAAGGACAGGCACGAGTTAGGACACTCCATTTCTGAGGAGACTAGAACTCCAGAGGTTAGAGCTAGATGTATAACTTCATTAATGTTTGGAAGAAAATCTCAAATAGCACCCACTCTGACATTAAACCAACCCAGACCTTTGGAAAAAAGGTTGGTCTTTGGGGATAATTTTAGAATTAATCATTCTAGTTTATTTCCAGCCTGACAGCGCTGAGCTTTGAGAGATGGTCTACAAAGCACAAGTTTTTTAAATCATAGGATGGCGTTTCAGTCCATGGCTAAATGGGTTTTCTTGCCCTGTTTGGCTGCAGAAGAACAAAGCAAGAATTCCATGCAGGAATCACAAACCCAACCATTTCCTTCTACCTATTCCACTCAGAGCATGAGGCTGGGGAACGGTTAGCATATTGGATAAACCTGTTCTGTTATTGTTGTTTCTAATTTAGCTACCTGACTGTTAAGCATTACTGCCCCAACCTAGCCTGGGGAGGGGGCAGTGGCAGGCACCACACTTTGAAGCCACATAGTCAAAGTGCTATTGGATGAAACTGTGCTCTACTGGACCATGAATTGGGTTTTCAAAGGGACAGAGAATGACAGACATGCAAACCGTGACCAAAACTGTCTCACCAGAGTGGTAACCCCTATAATGGAGCAAAAAGAAGCACCACCATGTGATGAGAAGCTGTCCAAGTCCTCCAAATAGCCAGCGCAAATCATGGACTAGAGGACTCTCTGGAGTTCAGCTATGCAGCTTCCATTTCCTCATCTACAAAATCAGATTGACATGTGTATAATGAGAGACCTATACAATCGCACATTCCTTTCTTTTCTAAGGTAGCAGTTGAGTTCTAGTGCTGAAACTTGCTAACTGGGTGAACTTCTGAGCCTCTTGTTCCTCATCTAGGCTTACCCACCTCCCAGGGTTATTGCGAGCATCCAAAGGAAGATATGAGTTGGGAGTTGCTCTGATCAAATTGGGAGAATAAAATCTCTTTATTTTTTTAAAGATTTTATTTATTTATTTTTTAGAGAGGGGAAAGGAAGGAAAAGAAAGGGAGAGAAACATCAATGTGTGGTTGCCTCTTATACTCCCCCAGCTGGAGACCTGGCCCACAACCCAGGCATGTACCCCAGATTGAGAATCGAACCGGCAACCCTCTGGTTTGCAGGCCATCACTCAATCCACTGAGCCATACCAGCCAGGGCTACTTTCTTATTTTTTAAAAGTCCTTACTATAGGGAAGATGAAATGGCTCCACAATAATAGTTTTTTAAAAAAAATTATATTAAGGCTTTTGTCACTTTATTTTTATGGTCTGCACCTTCCCCAGGAATCAAAAATGTACTAGAATCAGGAGATACATAGGAATCAAATGATAGAATATAAATTTATGCATGCATGTGTATATGTATAGACACATATATAATTCTAAATGTGTTTTTTTTTAGGTTATTAAGTTTAACAAGCAAACTGTTAACTTTCAGAGAAGTTCACTCTCAGTTAGGAGCCAGGAAGGAGAGCACTGAATAGTGGGGGTGAAGGGAAAAGCTTTAATTCTGGTTGTTTGGAGCAAACTGCAGTGCCCATCCCTACTCCAGCTATTTCTGATCATGCCATCCATCACCTTTCCCTTGGCCTGCTCTGATTGATCACCACACTGCCTGTGTTATAAATCAAATTTAATTTGGCATCATTTCAGACTCCCTGGGCCCTCATCAATAGGATATCTTGAAATTATGTAGAAGCCATCAATGCAATGCCAGTACTGAAGGTGTTGTGGAGAAACCTTATTTGCAACTTGGGATTAGGTCATCAGACAGCATCAAGAAAGAGTGCCCTTCCATACATCAAGCATAGGCAAACAGTGGTCCCAAACCAGGTTAAATGTGACCCAGCACCTTCCTGTGAGGGCTTCACATCCTAGAAACACAGCATGTCAAGAGCTACAAAGACTCAGAAATCCTGGACTGACTACCTTGTTTTGGAGATGGGGAAACAGGGCCTCAGCCTGGGGAAGTGACTGTGTCCAAGGTCACACAGCCAATATGTGTCAGAACTGAGGCTAGAGGCCAAATGCCCACTGGCATTTTGAGGACTGTCACTGCCCTTCAAGCTCTCAGGAATGGGAACATATTGAATAACATGCACGCATTGTCTGATTTGTCTCTGAAGGTTGCAGAGTCCAAGCATTCTTAGGCTCCTGTACAACAAACTGGAAAACTCTGCCAGGGCTTCAACTCTTGGAAAGTCGTAGTTCGGTGCTATAAAAATCTGGATTGTTCTTCTAGCTCAGGCACAAATTCTTGTGTCTCATGTGCTCCGACTCCAAAATGAAGCCCCTTCATAGCCCAGGAAGGGGAAAGAGTGCCAGAAATGAAGGAAAACGAGAGCAGCTTTCTCTTCGTAGGAGCATCCTGAGAAGCACAGTGGAGGTATAAGTACCCTGCATCTCTTCAAAGCCCTCCTCTTCACTTAGAGATAAGTAAACATGGAAGCAAAAACCACACCTGTCTACTAGAGGCTGGCGAGAGTAAGTCATGGGCTGTTCATGCATGTGTATTTAATTAACACCCTGAAGCTTTTTTCTGACTTTTTGCATCAACTCCAAAGTGTTCATCCTTGAGCAAATGTCTATAGACTCTTTTATTTTGCCATTTCTTATTAGTATCAGTATTCTGAAAGGTACATAGATGTGCTCTATTCCACTCTCCAGATGAACACAGTGAGACACAAAGGTCCTGTTATTACAGAGCAAAACCCAGGAGTGGAAGTCACTGAAAGATCCAATATCAGGACTCAGCTGCTGTTTCCCAGGATGCACACTAGGGCACGGTTTCAGTCGCCCAACAAGGGGCACTAAGCTTCCAGACCATCCTGCATTGCTGCTGTTGTTGTTTGCTAGAATGCTTGTCATTATCACCTCTCTCCTGTTTGTTAATGACGTCCTTCTGGGACAACATTTTTTGCCCCCCATCTTTACCATTCCCTCAACGCGTGCACACACACACACACACACACACACGCACGCACGCATGTGAACAATCTAATTACTCCTATTCGTTTTCTTCATTTTTTCAGATTCAGCTTAAGCATTATTTCTTCAAAGAGGCCCTTCTTTACCACAACCATACCCCAAAACATATACCCCATTCCATGGTCTCTCACACCATCTTTCTTTTCTTTGTAACATTCTCCAAGTTTGCAAACATCCATTGAATTGTGACCATCTATCTGATAAACACTGCTTCTGCTTTTTACTCCATTGAGTCCCCAACCCTCTAGCCCAGAATCTGGTACTGAGGAAGCAATGAAGGGAGTAAATGCAATTAAGAGTTCATGGGTCAGCAGGAGAACACACAAAGACTCTCATATCTCTTGTCAGCAGGCCTTTTAAAAGCTTGTGTCCACAACCCAACAACTACCCACCATCTGCCAACCTAGACTACTCTCAACACCTGTGTTTCCCTTAAGTCCTCAGTGCCCTGTGCTTACAGTTCCTACAGCCCTGGCTTCCTTTTCCCGGGTTCTTTTTCTATGAAAACCTCAAACTACAGTGAGTTTCAGGCTAAAAGTACTCTGAGAAATCTTCCCTTCCCCTGTGTTACCCCCACATCCTCTGGTCAGTGTTACCACATGCTAGGACTGAGACCCTGGGTCATCTCTCCCCAGAGTCCCTGGGCAGGCTCAGCTCACAGATGGTGCTCAGATAATATTGAGTAAATGAATCAAAGGATCAAAGGTTTCCAACGTAAATTGTTGAGCCTCTCCAGAGAAGGACACCTCTGTTAAGTACTTCTGGTACAGTGTTTTGCATGTAGTAGGTACTCAACCATGAGTTGACTGAATGCTGTCCTTCCTCAGAGATGATATAGGGTGACAGAGCAAAGTAGTGGAAATAGTGTGAGCTTTGAAATCATTCAGACATATCTGCTATGTGACCTCTGGTAAATTGGCTTAAACTCATGAACCTCATGTTCCATCTGACAATAATGCCACTGCCTCAAGGCCATTGCGATGGGGAGTAAATGTCAACACATCTGGCTTTTGTCTGGCACTCTGGAGGTGTTCCATCCATGTCAGCTCCTTTTGTCTTCCTTCCTTCCAGGAGTCACAGAGATTGGCTCACCCCACTCCTCCACTCCCTGGGAAGCAAACAATGGTAGAAGGATTGGAACCCAGAGTCTGGGCCCCTTCCCCTTGTTTCCAACTGGCCAGCAGATGGTAATACCTATGCCCAGTGGCTTCTGCCCAAAGCCTTGACATTCTAATGAAGGGGAGGTGGCAGGAATAGGCTCAAAAGATGACTCAGCTACAATGACTAAGGTGAGGAGGTGGTGGTGGGGAGGGCTTGTGGGGGCTGGAGAGGAAATGAGTGAACACTGTATCTGATGAAGGATGGCTCCAAGATAAAAGGCTTTGGCCCTGGTTGGTTCCTGGCCCTGACATGATGCAGACAGGGGCCTCTACCTTGCTTCATGGTGACCCCTCTGACAGCCCTGGGGGGCCTGTCAAAGTAATTGCTGGCTCTCCTTCTGCCTTCTGCAGGCTTTCAGCCCAAGTACTAAAACATATTTGAATACCACAATTGACGAACTTGTTTTAAAAAGTGTCCCATATCACTGAAATCTGTGTGCATGGGTTCTAAGCCTGACAGCCACCTGTTTTTTAACCTTTGCCTCTCTCCTGGGTTCCAGATTATCTCCTCCACCAACACCACGCCTTAACACTGCACATGCAACAAGTTTAAAACTGAACACATAGTGCTCTCCCCACCTGCCTCCCTCAGCTCCTGTTTTGGTTGACTGTACTATCATCTACTCACTCAACCTATGCCCTGAAACATCAGGGCCCTGCTTCACCTATAGTCCCCATCCCTCCAATGTCCATGTCAATTCCAACTCCTGAATTTCTCACATTTATTTCCTCCTCTTCTTCCCCACTGCAACTGACTCTGACCAGGCCTCATCATTGCTCACTATGACTTTCTGGCATCTTCTAATTGGTCTCCCTGCCTCTAGTCTCTCTCCAGTGCATTTTCCAGTCCATTGTCTGCAGAATGATATATTCAAACCTTGTTTCTAATCTTGTTATCACCTTGCTTAACATCCTTTAATGCTTTCCCAGTCCCTCCAGGGAAGAATCCAGACCCCTTCATGATCCAGCACCTGGTCACTTTTAACCCTACCCCACAAACTCATACATACAGAGACTCACCCTGGATTTCAGTGAGCCCTCACACTTTTCACTTCTGGGTCTGTGAACATGTTTTGCCTTCACACAGGTAAGCATTTCTATGACTTTGTCAAAATTGTTTATATTCCCAGATTCAGCTCAAACATCATCTCTGACATGTGGCCCTTGAGACACCCAAAAATGCATTGGTAGCTCCTTCTCTGAGTTCTCTCAGAACATGGTCACTCTTATTAAGCACCCATTGGCATTGTGACGTCTTGTTTATAGATGTCTCTCTTCACTAGACTGGGAGACCCTTGAAGACAAGTCCTTCCACATAACGCCCACTCCACAAATGTGTTTTCAATAAATGAGCTATTAGAGACAGGCATAGAGTGGCATTTTGTCCCTGACCCACGGTGTTTTCATCCATAAAAAGGTATCAGACCCAGGTACATTACAGCTCTCCCTGCCTCAGATTTTATACTACATTATCCTTCAGATATACAGCTCACACTCCTGGCCCACTCATTAGCAGGAGATATTGCTGAGTTATTTTTCCCAAGGAGGGAGCTGGATGGTGGGTTCTCCCACACTGCAGAATGGCTGGTCTCAATAGCTCCAATTAAAGTCACAGAACTGCTCCAAAATGTTGTTCTATGTAGGGATCCAGGACCCAGGAGCCATGTCACGGCAGGCCAGGACTCTGGCCATGTCCCCAGCACAGTCATGGATATGGTCCACCCACATGGATACTTATTTGTGAGCCCTCACACAGACATTGTCCCAGTCCCCAGGCGGGCAGAGAGGGTGACACATATGTGCAAAGGAAGCCACCCACACTGTCTCACCTCCCCCGTGTCACTGTCTCCATGATCCCCACACCTCCCAGTATCACCCACACACTCACACACCCACAGAGTGCTGGGTTGTTGGTCTGCAAATCTGGAGTTTTATGCAGCAGACCACAGCATCTTTCAGCAGTGGAGACAGGTGCACCTGTATGTGGATGGCTGTCCTCCTCCCCCCTTCGACGTCATCCTGCCTCTCACCAAACAGCTTCTGCCAGTGTGAGCAGACCTGAATTCACCTTCCTGCTCTCTCTGGGAAAATTATTTGATCTCCATGAGCCTCAGTTTTTTTCATCTACTAAATGGGACCAGTGGCCTTGCTTACCTTCGTTACCAAGATGCAATGAACTAATAATGCTTGTGAGTGTGCCTTGTAAACACAGGCCCAGTGCAAGTGTGTAGGATTCACACAAGTGATAATATTGGTAGACACTAGATTCTGTCCGTAAGGAAAAGAGACATAAGGAACATATTTTCAAATATAAAGGGACACTTCAAATCCATATATTTATTGAGTACATAATATTCTGGGCCAGGCACAGTGCAACCTTATCCATAACTATTTCATAGCCAAATTCAGTAATGTGATAGCTTAATATTTATGTCTGAAATCAAATGTTTCATGTTTTGAGGTTTTAATATATATGCATAGTTATGCATTTTATATAGTATATGGGAATAAAAGCAGTATTTGCATACGTACAGTTGTGGGTGTA
>PVKM010029912.1:0-17540 GCA_004027735.1 Carollia perspicillata | reverse complement strand
CCCGGCTGACATTCTGGTCACTCTCTAAATGGGAATTTGGGATCCATGATCCTGTCACTGCACTGAGATTCAGGATTCAGCATCAGAGGTTCAACTATAAAAGAGGCAAAGAATGGATGGCTTCACAGGGCCTCTGTAATGCAGTGACCATCTATCTCCTCAGCTGTTTCTCATAATATACCAGAATTCTAACTTGACCGTATGGAAAAATGCTCAGTCATTCCTAAGGGCTAATTACTCTCTCACCACAGGACCTCTGCACATGCAATTTCCACTATTTGGAATCCTCTTCCCTTTCTTTTCTCTGGCTGATTGCTAGTTATCCCTTGAATCTCAGCTTCTTTGTTACTTCACCCTATCATAACAGGGTTACTTAATAAAGTGCCTCTAATAGAGTAGACACCAGAAGAGGTGCTGGAACTATGAAGGTGAACAGAGTCATATATGGCCTGTTATCTTGTAGCTTGCATTCTAATAGAGGCAACAGATATTAATAAAATATGCTATTAATAAAATAAGATATTAATAAAATAGTAATACATATGCTATTACAAGTATAATTATACATCTATACTAATAGGTTGAGAAAACCAATTCCAACCACTGAACCCCTAAGATAAGACCACACTGGCACACTACTCAATTCTTGCAAATGTACAGAAAATGAGTGGCACACGCTAAACTCATGTAGACACATGGGGGAGAGACCAGACAAAGTAGGAACTTGAACTTGATGATCTCTATGGTCTCTCCAGTTCTATGACTTGTAGGTCACACAGATGGGTTCTTTATCTGGGCTACAGAAAGTCTATTTGAAGAGGCCCCTAAAGAGAATGGAAGTTTACTCATTTCCCCAAGTTTGGAGGAAAATGAAATCCTCTTCGGCTAGCTTGATCATTTTTGAGATCACCTTTAAAATAGAATTATGTGTCTCTTCCAAAAGCTGTTTTCACTTTTCAACAGCTCATGGAAACCACAGGCCATTCATGCGGTCGAAGAATGGAAAAGAATGAGCTTACGGATGTACGGAGAAGATGCCTGAAGGACACAGTGAGGTAGGTTTTTTGCCTTCCAAAGAATTGTCAGTTTGCCTTTTCGTCTTCTCCAACGCAAGAGGCACGGGGACTGGAGAAGACTACTGAGTGTTATCATGAAATCTAGCACACTGAACACGGGAGCCGTGCTTATGCTGTACGAGTGACAATACGAACTCCCACGTTGGGATTTAGACACAGAGTTAGAAACTTTTTTCAGATCAGTGCTGTCATTTTCCTGTCAACAATTTAGTTGACTTGATTGTTATAAGAGAATATTCAGATCCCACTGTGTAGGCTGCTCCACGTGACTGCCATCAAAGGCAGCAAAGAATGTTCTGTGTTCTCGCCCAGGACACGCTGGGAATGAGTCAGCCTTTCTTTGTCTTCATCTTGTTTGGCAGAACTATGCCTAACAGTCCCTGTAACATGTGTGTGCATCTGCTGAGAACTGCAACAGCAAGAAGCTTCCAGGGCAGCCAGGACCCGTGTGGCTCAGTTGGATGGGTGACCTCCAACAAAGCAAAAGGTCTCTGGTTCAATTCCTGGTCAAGGCACATGCCTGGGTTGCAGTTCTGGATGGGGCGAGGGATGTTTCTCTCCCTCTATTTCGCCTTCCCTCCCCCTCTCTCTAAAAGTAAATAAATTTAAAAATCTTAAAAATGGGAAAGAAGCTTCAGGGGCAGGTGGCTGAGGGAGGAGAGAGAAAAGCAGGGGAAAAGTGAAGAGAAGGACAGGTATTTTTCAACTTAAGATTTAAGTATGGAAACATTTTTTTTAAGTCCGAAAAAGCAGTAGACACATTCTTCAAGAAGACACAGTGGACAACATCTCTTTAGTTCCTTCATTTACTATGTGGATCGGTGGTGCTTCCCCATATGCAGTGCCAGAAGCAGCAGCATCCACGTTGTCTGGAAACTTGTTAGGAATGCAGATTCTCAGGCCCTGCCGTAGACCTGCAGATCCAGACACTCTGGGGGTGCAGCCTTGCAATCAGCACTTTAACCATCCTTCCAGGGGATTTTGCTGCAGCTCCATTCTTCATCCAAGGCAACCTTCTTTCACGGCCCTGCTCCACTCCACGTGATTTAGAGGCTAAGCTCCCATGATGCTCAGGATATCTCAGTACCGGATATCTTATTTAAAAGCAAGGTGGGCCTGAGTATTGGTGTATATTTTGTAAGTTCCTTGGGTGATTCTCATGTGTAACCAGTGCTCAGACCCAGCAGTCTATAAAGTTCTCCTTCTAGTTCGGTCAGTTTGGGCATTGTAACAATCCTCTCTTCCTCCTTGAGGTTGACATCACAGCCGTGGGTTTAGTAGGTGGGATCCTGCAGATCAGGGCATGACTAACACAGTCTTCTCTAAGTCAGAGATGCAAGGAGAGGAAATAACCCCCATCCCTCATCGCAAGGTCTGAAGCTCCAGATGCTTGGAGAGGTTCAGCCTCCCTGCTCCCTGGGCCTCAGCTGTGCTGCTGAACCTCTAGGTTTTCCCAGCCACACACAGCTCTGCCTATCAGTTGACTGCAAGGGCGAATATTTAAACTTTTTCCCCGCTCACACTGCACCGAGATCATTGCATAGTCACTCAGCTGAGAAGCAGTAGGGTCAAGGAGTGACGACTGTAGATTTATTTACTCAGCTTTTCCTGCACAGAGCTTCCTGCGTGCCAGGTAGGGCTCTACATGCTCTAGAAACACCATCTCAGTTGATCTGCACTGTGACCTCTGTGAGGTGGGTACTATTTTATCCTCATCCCCCAGATAAAAGAACTGAGGCACAGAGCAGCTGTGTAACTGCCCGAAGTCACACAGCAAGTGAACAGCCGAGACAAGAGTTGAACACACATTGTCTGGCTCTAGCATTCATAATCTTAACTCCTGCCCTGTGCTGCAAGACAGTAGTGGGTCTGGAGGCTCAAAGAGAGAAAGAAGGGGAACATCCCATACTAGGGAGTTACTCTTTGTCGAGCACCGTGCTTGGCACCTAACACACATCGCATTTTACCCTCCCAACTTCACATTCTCATCATGAAGACAGGCTCAGGAATGGAGGCTCAGAAAGATCAAGTGACTTTACTCAAGGTTATCCATCTAGTAATTGGAGACTGCGGCTCAGAAAGGCTAAGTACTAGCAACGTGAAGTGATGGGATTCAACCCAAGCCTCCTGTCCCAAAGCCCAACTTCTTTGTTCTTTGTTATCAAGCACCAAAACAGTTCAGGAGGAACGAGACACATCAGATGCTGTAGAGGAAGGGAAAGCTCCTGGATCCCATCCTGATACAGTCCTGGAGCTGCCACTTAACCCGGTCAAGCCTCAGGTTTCTCTTCTTTAAACTAAGGATGGTAATATCTACTCCATGAGGCCAAGTGTTGGTCCTAGGAGGTAACATATGTCATGTGACTTACCAGAGATGACCCAAAGCAGGTGCTCCCTAAGCTGGCTTCTTCCCCAGTGCCCTCAAAGCCACCTCTTCTGGGAAGCCTTCCTGAAGATTCCCAGAAGAGTTTATGTCTCCTGCTTTGCCCCCAAACTCACACACATCACTGTTCAACCATCTTCCACTCGAAGCTGTGATTCTTCTTCTCTCCCTTTCCTGTTCCTCTCATTCTCTGGGCATAGAAATGTATTTGTCAAAGAGCCACTGGAGCCCTACTACAGTTAGGTCAATGCACAGGTTCCCCCGAAGGGAATTTGCAGATGCTCCCTGGGCTGGGCTGAGGTGGACCTCCCACCCATGCACACCTGCCAGCAGAGGCATGCTCCCAAGAATCTGGCCACCTGTGGGAACACAGGCAAGTGCATGAAGGGATCTGGCAAGAATGACTCCCACCGCCCAGCATGAGCCCAGCTCCTGACTTGGTGCTTGGAACCCTTGTCTTAGCACGGCTGGCTTTCCTATGGACCAGTCACCACCAGCAGCTTTGGGACCGAGTGGGGCAGGGTGGTGACTTTCGCTTTCTCTGAGGAGGTGGTCCCATGAGCACTGGGGGCTACTGCAGTGATACACCAGTGACAGGCCAGCTTTCTGCTCTGGACAAAAGGGAGGTCACTTCATGGTATGTTGGAAGGTCAAGCAACATGGGGTATTTTTGTTCAAGCAGTTGGAGGCAGCCCCAAGACAGGGAGTTGGAGAAACAGAGGTGGGGTCTTAGGGGCAGACTGTAGGAGGTCCCCTCTTTCAGAACCAAACCCAGAGCAGGTGGCTCTGGAGGGAGCCCTGTCACACAGGAGCAGAGACCTGAGTCCTGACCCTCCTCCTGCCGTCTGAGCCCTTCCCACCCGGAGCTGCCCATGTGGACAGAAAGAGCTGGGCACGGCGTCCTGAGGGCCTGCCTGAGGCAGCTCCACATGCGGGGAGAGGGGAATGTGGGCTTTAAAAACATGAGATGTGATCAGTACAGAAAAAGAGCTGTATACATTTAATGTGTGCACCTCGCTGAGTGTGAAGGCAAGTATATAACCATGAAATGGTCACTGTGAACTTACCTGTCACCTCTACAACTTCTTCCTCTCCTCTTTTTTTGTGATAACATTTAACAGGAGACCCATCCTCTTCATACATTTGTAAGTAGGCAATACAGTATTGTTCACTACAGGCTCTATTCCATAGGGGAGTCGACAGGGCTTGCTTATCCTACGTGGCTGAAACTAGGCCCCTGCCAGTCTCTGGTAGCCACCACTCTCCTCTCTGCTTCTGTGAGTTTGACTATTTCGGACTCCTGATTTAAGTGGGATTGTGTAGGACTTGTTTATCTATGTCTGCCTTATTTCGCTTAGCATACTGTCCTTCAGGTTCAGCCACGTTTAGCAAAGGGCAGGATTCCCTCCCTTTTAAAGGGTGAAGGCTGTTCCACTGTACGTCTAGACCATGCTGTGTTCATCCATTCGTCATCTGCTCATGGACATTTGGGTTGTCGCCATGTCTTTGCTATTCGAATAGTGCTGCTGTGAGCACAGGAGTGCAGAGACTGCCCCAAGATCCTGATTTCCCTTCTTTTGGATGAAAAGTAGAATTGCTAGGTTATATGGTAGTTCTAGTTTTAATTGTTTGAGGAACCTCCATACTGTTTTCCATAATGGTTGTACCAATTTACAGTTCCACCAACAGAATACAAAGGTTAGTTCCAGTGTCTCCACATCCTCTCCAAAAGTTATCATTTTTTTTCTTTTAAATAATAGCCATCCTAACAGGCATGAGGTGATATCTCATTGTGGTTTTGCTTTGCATTTCCCTGATGATTAGTGATGTTGAGAACATTTTGAGTCAGGCAAACCTGAATTTGAAACCTAGATATATGGATGGGCTGTGTGACTTTGGAAAGATACTTCACCTCTCTGAGCCTCAGTGGTGTCACCTATAAAACAGAACGGGCTAACTGCAAAGTGTTGCTTAGTCCAGACTGAAGTCCGTAGTGCTGTGCTGGGCACAGAGCAGATACTCAGTAAATCTTAGGGCCCTGTTGCTCTTACATTAAAAACGGCACAGGCTGTATTATGATCTTCAGCCTACTCATTCCAGGTCAAGCAGGCTTTTCTCAGGCCCTCAGGGACGTGTGGTAGTCCACTGCAGGGCAGGCAGCTGGCTTGGAGGGGTACGGTTTACAGCTATGAGTTCCCACTGCTCTACCTTGGGGCAGGCAAAGGGAAGAGGAGAGGCAACTGGAGAGTATTATAATGTTCATTTTTAATTAATGTTTTAACATCTTAAAAAACCTTTCTGGCTACTGCCCTTCCCTGGGCCAGCCAATTTTTAGAAATAACAAAGGGCCCAACTGGGAGCATGGCGTTGATACGCAGACTAACTGATCCAAAGCCAGACTTTCCTACAAGTCCGCACACCTCAGGAGGCATGTTCCTCTACCTTAACCACCCCAGGGCCAACACCAGGCAGTATGGACCGTCCCTATGGCGCAAACCCCACTGAAATTGTTCAGACCAGCACTCTAATCCGTCCACCTGCCCTGCCCTGCCTTTTCTGCGGACAGCTCAATAAAAGCAATGGCCTAAGCGCTTCCTCTGCTCCTGTCCCCTGCCTCCTGACCACCTTAGTGTTTCCCCAAGTGGCCCTGCATTGCATGCTGTGCCTCTGTCTCTAGGACCTATGAGTACAATAAATATGGTTTTCTTATCCCTCTCCTCTGTCTCCTTTTGGCTACATCTGATGGGCCATCTCATAAAAGAACACAAAACAGCATCCCTCACTTGCCCCAGGAGTTGAGGGTTCTGTGCAGTATATAATTTGCCCAACCGCACATGGTAGCTACACTAATAAGCCCTCGCGGGGATCATACCAAGCTCGTGTCTGTCATCAGTCCCACTCTCCAACTGACAGAGCCCGTGGGTAGTCACAGGGCAGCCCATTGCCCAAGAGCTGGACTCCAGCAACCATGTGGCTGGGATCCCAGCCAGGGAGCTAGTCCAGCCCACCAGATGGCAAAGTCCCTTCACCAGGGCTCCAAGTCATGGTGGCCACAGCCAGTTCCAGGCTGGCTGCCTTCCATGCAGTGCATCTGGATAAATTTCCTGGATGACCACACTCGCACACTGGGGTGCCGGATTCAGGTTTCCAGCCAAATTACGATTTGTACCCACCGTCTGGAGCTGTGGTTTTGATAAATGCATCTATTTTAACCCAAAACTTGTTCAGTAGTGTGATCATACAATTTATTGTGTAAATCAGATACCTGTTGAGAGTGAAGAGGGATGTCATTAATTATTTTGCCAGTTCAACAAGCCTAAACTAGAAGTGCCCTAGACAAAATGGGTCACCCTACCTACTAGGGTGTAGCCACACTAATATTAAGTCAGGGAAAGGAACTAATAGGGTGGCCAGGAGAGGACAGCAGAAAGGTAGGCATCATGAGACTTGAATTTTGATCCCTGGATCTACCACCACTCATCACTTGAAGGACCATGGCCCAATTATTGTGAATTGACAGCCTTATTTCTAAAGTTGGGATAATATTACCTACATCATAGTGTTGTCAGGAGCATTAAATAGATCCACATAGCCCTGGCTGGTGTAGCTCAGTGGATAGAGTGAAGGCCTGTGAATGAAAGGGTCACTGGTTTGATTCCCAGTCAGGGCACATGCTTGGGTTGCAGGCCAGGTCCCCAGTATGGGGTGCGTAAGAGGCAACCACACATTGATGTTTCTCTCCCTCTCTCTCTCCTTCCCTTCTCCTCTCTCTAAATAAATAAAATCTTTTAAAAAACATAAATAAATAGACATACACACAGAGAAAGGTTTGCACAGGACTGGGCACAAAGTGGGGACTTAGGACATATAAGCTCGCCTGCCTGCTCCCGTCTTTGCCCGTCTACTGTGTCGCCTGAGCCCCGCACACAGGGGTTCTGAACCAGGGTGCAGCAGTGTCTGGCAGGATGTGACTGCCCTTACTTGAGATGACATTTTTCACAGCTCAGCGATCTGACTTTTCCTGCCTTTTTCTGGGCGACCCTGTTCATGGAAGGTGCCTCATTAATCAGGCCTCGAGACAGCAGCCTGACCTTGGTTTCAGCACCCTTCTGACATGGTCGGCAACTTCACTGAGACCACCCACCCTGGGTTTGAAACACTGAAGCTCTCAAATCACACTCTCCCCTGCTGGCCCTCAGAGATCAGACATCGGGACGCTGCAATTTCAAATCCTGGGGCTGAGGTTCCGAACTAAGCGGAGCAGAAGGCCTCCCAGTTGAAAGGTGGCATCAAAAACTTCTGGATGAGAGTACCTTTAATAGTCAGTCCTGTAGGAAATGGAAGTGCAGCGCCAGGGTCTCCGGGTGGAATCCCCGGAGGGGTGTCAGCATGCTCCGCTGACCCCTTCTACCTCTCCACTCGCAGACCCACTCTCTTCAAAAAGCAGCGGATTCCCCAAAGAATGATAACAGACATTCAGGGAACCGTAAATGTAATGCATGCAAAACTATTTCTCTTTAATATTATTTATCAAGCTGCCCCCCTCACTGAGACAGTGACATCACCAGGCCCAGGGATGCCTTTAATGTCTCTTTATCTGGGGCCCTCGCCCCCTGCACAGCACTGGCACATGGGTGTTCATAAAGTGTGGCAGTGAATGGATGAAAATCTCCTCACATTTTCCCTCCTTCGACCCATCTCAGTAAGCCAGTGCTCTGTTCCTTTCACGGCATACTTTTCACTGTATTGTAAATTTTACATGTGTATTTATTGTTCCATTTTGTGAAAAATTACGTGCCTCTCAAGGAAATCCTTGTGCACCGTGCACATTCGCTTTGTGCCACGTGCAGCGCTAAGTTCCAGGAACGCCAAATGGCCAGGACGCAAATGGCCTGCAGTGCCCGGAGTGTGGTGATGGTGCCCCCTCGAGGTCGGGGTGAGGAGTGAAGGGCGAGACTCCATAAAGGGCTGGACACCAGCCAGGTGACAACCGGCGGTGAGATGGGAAGGGAGAACCCTGAGCAGCACTGACCACACAGGCGGGCAGACGCTCAGACCTTCACGGCCTCTGGGCCATCCGCTCCCCCTCCTACCCGACCGACAGAGGAGGCCTGACGCACTCCCTCCTGCGTGTTTCCGGGAGGAAAACTAATGAGGCGAAGGTGGTGGACTAATTGCCTCCCCAGCTAGCCCATCCTATTTGGGGGCGGTTTTAATTATTTCAGAGGTTCTGCTCCTATGGTGCTGTGGTAGCCTCTCCGCAGATTTTGCCCCTAGGAGGTACGGCCCAGAAGAAGAATAGACTCGTGAGTCTTGCACCCTTTATCATGACTCCCACGTCCCGAATCTTCCTTTTTCCAGTCTGACTGTGTTCAGTCCATTCGACTCTTCCCTTTGACAAGTGAAATACATCCAGCGGACAGTGGCCTGCAGGGTATAAAGGTGGCACGGTGGGGCCATCTCTCTCCACCTGAGCATTGGCAGTGTTAGATACCTCAGTGTTCTCAGCCTCGTTTTGTCCAACAGCATTTTGGTGAGCACACTTATGTGAACCAAGGGTCAAAATCACACTAAAAGAGCAGGGAGGGCTGTGCTGCTATTCACAGCCATAGCACCGCAACGTCTTTGCAGTTGGTAAAGGCAACGCCAGTCATCCTGGTGCTCCCGGGGTGTCGCCACTTGACTCTGGAACAGCTGAGTGGCCTGACCTGGCTCGCTGTACGTGCGCGCATGAGACAGATTTCCTGCATGGCCCAGGAAACAGGCAATCTTCCCGAGGCAACGGCTTCAACCTAAGCTGCTGCTGCTTTTGCTCCCAGCAGGTTGTCTCGCACACTGCGCTGCACTTGAGAGCTCTCGCGTGCCCACACTCTGGTGGGCAGGCAGGTACGTGTCCTTAACTGTAGCAAAGGTCAGGTGTGCACTCGGGCCCGTTACTGCCCAGGTGCTGAAGTGCGTTGCTGGAACAGCATTGGGGCAACACAGTTCAAGGACCACGGCTTTACATGCCAGAAGCATGGGGGGGGGGGCAGAGGGAGAGGGAGAGGGCTTGGCTCTTGTCCCCCTTCCTCCCCGCCCCACACACCTGCTGCTTTTGGCCACTAAAAATTTATAGGTCACAGTCAACTGAAGAGCTAAGGGTAAATCACTCCCAGTTCCAGAGTTTCCGGTCTGCCTCCTCATTCCCAAAAAACTCTTGGCAAGACCGAAGCCACTACTTCCCCAAGCACAGCACAGCCCCTGGACGTTGTAGTGAGCTCCCCTGAGGGAGGAGAGAATGAAGTGCCACATTTGCAGCGGGAGGATCTATTCTGATCGCTACGAAGCTCTTTTAAAAATGTATTATGAAAGCAACACATGTTCATGCCAATTGAAAAGAATGAAATTTAGAAAATATAGAAATCTATAAAAATGTCAGCTATGAAGCCATGTTTCAGAAATAAATACTCTACATAATTTGACTGACTTTGTTCCAGTGGTTTCTCAACATGGAGAAACATATCAATGTTAGGTTGTCCACAGAATTGGAATCACACTGAATACGCCATGTGCACCCTGATTATTTTTTTTCTAAGTTTATATTGTGAGCATTTTTGTGGGTCATGAAAATTCTTTAACATCATCATTTTGAATGGCTGGGGGATATCTTGTCGTGTGGACATACTATAATGCTTTTTAACCAATCCCTGTTTTGTAGGAAATTAGAATGCTGTCTTATTAAATGCCATATTTCAGTGAACATCTGCACACACAGGGCTTGGTAGGTTTCAGAGGCCAGAGTCTAAATCTGGTTCCCCTGCTCCTGTGTATTTTGAGTCCAGCTCGCTGTGGGACAGAGTGTAGCTGCTCAGTGTCTGAGTACAGCCTGGCTGCCTGGCTGACTAACTCTCTGATTATTTCTTTAAAAGATGCTGTCAGTAGATAGGGTTGCGTCTTGTATTTTATATGGCAACTCTTCCAGAATGAAATTACAAGGTCAGACGGCTTAGTACAGTTCCAGAGAGAAGATCTGGGAGGCAAAGCAGGAGTCCCAGGCCCCGTGGTTCGCAGAGTGATGAAGCAGAGTCCTCAGAGGGCTGTTTCTGCTTTGAAGAGTAATTTCGGTATTGGGAAATCAAGCACGGTCACTGGCTTAATGGCTTACAAGCTATTTTAGTAATGAAACTGGCTACATGTCATTCACATTGTGGTGATAACATAGTTATTAATTCCACATGCTTAATAAGTGTGTCTGCCTCTGTGTAATTAAGAACCTCATTACGCAGCTGCTGTCTGCCTGAACAGGTAAAGTCCATCAATTTAATTCGATCAAACTATTGCCAAGCACCCACTCCATCCTGGACGCTGTGCTATGTGCCGCAAGAACAGGCATGTCTAAGACCTACCCTGACCTCGAAAAGATCCATCTAGACAGAAAGACCCGTGGACAGCTGCAGCACACTGGTGCCTGCCTGGCATATGGAGGCAGCTGAGACATACCTGTTGGATGAGTGGGTGCATGGGTGAATGGGGCTGAATAGGTGGCGTCTCGTGAAGGCAAAATCACCAAAATATTGTTGAGAGTATATAGACGAGAGAGCAGGGAAGGCTTCCAAGAGGAGGTGATATTGAAACGACATATAGGAACTTGCCAGGTAGAGAAATAAGGAGAGCGAGTGAGGGCTGTCAGGTTGAAAAGTGTGGCTGCAGATCAAAACGTTGGTGGGAGGAGATGATGGGAAGGGACACTGGAGTTAATCTTTGGCTGATCATAAATGACTAGTTCCGAGGGTTTAGGTTTCCTCAACAGCAGACCCTAAGATGAGGATTTGTGTGTACATCATTTATTTGAGAACTGACCCCAGAAAATGCAATGAAGAAACGGGTTAGTGAGGCAGAGAGGGCGGAAAGCCTGTGGAAAGCCTGTGGAAAGCCTCACCCAGGGAACAGCTGGAGCTCATCTCCAGCGGCGCCCTCCTGAGAGAACACACCTCGGAATTCTCCCCCCTCCCCGGGGTGGGGGGGAAGCTAGGTATCCGCCACTCAACTCCCATCACTCACTTGCTGGGGGCTACTCTTGGGGGCCTTAACTCCCAGAAACTTCCAGCCTATCCCAAGCAAGGACCAAGTCGCAGAAAACAACCTCAGGCAGAGAGCTGCAGGTATCTGCTGGCTGAAGTGGGACTGTCTGCACTGACCTCAGGGATGGGGCATGGTGGGCATCCAGGTGTCTGCCACGAAGCCTAGTGGGGAACAGGCTAGGTCCCAGCAAGCCAACTCTGTGGGTAAACGAGAATAATAATCCTCTTTCAGTGGCTTGATAGCACCAGCACTCCCTTCCTGGGGTGTTTGCTGTTTCCTACAATGTGCAATGTGCTTCTTTCTTGCTCTTCATATAACTGCCTCCTTCTCTCTGCTTAAATGTCACCTATTCAGTGTGGTCATCTTTGATGATTCAATGTGCAGTGCGTCTTTCTCCCTGTTTATTCTCTGTGATAGCATCTCAATCATGGGCACACGCACACACATATCCTTGATCCTTCATAATATATACATACACATGTATACATATTTATAAAATATGCACATTACACATGTGCATTATTTATACATAAAATACATATCTACATGTATATATACATATAGACATAGATATTTGTTTGACATTCATTTGGTTATATGCCTGTCTCCTTTATTTGCCATTGCATAGTAGACACCCAGCATGCTGCCTGACACATAGTAATTGCTCAATGAAGACCCATTGGGTGACAAATGGAGTCAATCACTTCCCTCGTGCACCTTCTGGCAGAGGAAGGCTGGTCTCCTCCATTTTCCCCCTCTTCATTGCCCCAGTCTTCAAGGTCCTGTCATCTCTCCATGCTGCAGAGTTGCGTGGCTGGGGAAGGTCTCCAAGCATCTGGGAGTAAGGCTGGCCTCTGCTTGGCCTTGGGAAGGGGAGTCTAGGTCTTGGCATTGAACACAGAGCCATTTTCTCATCACGGGGACGAGCTCTAGAGAATAGGGCTCCTTTTAGTTGCTTTTCTTGAGGCTTAAAATATTTGCCCTCCTTAGTGAATTCCTGGCTGACACGTCGCCTAATCACCTCAAATCCAGGTTTTCAGACTCACTTGTGTAATTAACTTCCTGGAAGGCTTAAAACTTTTTGTAGGAGAATCCAGGGGCCCCTGGGAAGTAAGATTTCAAGATAAAATCCATATCTGCTAGATGCGGCAAGCCTACGGGGACTGAGCCTCTGCTGGGGCTCTGAAGAAAGAGGGCAACTTGCCCACCCTCGGAGCTGGGTGGCGTTGTCGGCCCCACTGCCTGGCCCTGCTCCCCAGGCTTCATCCTGCCCACACCCGCTCTGCCCACCTGGCTCCTCGGAGGCCAACATGACCCTACATGCCATCGAAAAAGACACCTTGTAGCAAGGTCATGCTGATGCTCCAAAAACAGGCGAGTGGGCAGAAGCAATGAGCAGATGGGTAGACCCGTACCTGCTGTCTCCTTCCTCCTTTGCTGACCTACCTTAGTGGTTTACAACGCAGGTTCCGAGAAAGACCCATCCGAGTGTGAATTCCACCTCCATCTTCTTCGCCACTCATGTGGCGTTGAATAAGTGACGTCACTTCGGCAAGCCTCAGTTTCCTAAATCTCAAAATGGCTGATGCCTCATGGGGTTGTTGCGAGTGTATAAATAACACAATGAGTGCAGGGCACTGGCAGCATGCTTGTAAGCCATTAGCAATGAAAATGCCGTTACGTGCTTGATTTTACATGCGTAGTAAACTTGAAAGTTTGAAAAATTAAAATTGGACAATTTTAAATTTTAAAAAAATTGGCACTATGTATTATCTTGGCTCTGATTCATCCATCAATACATCTAAGTAGAATTGCAAATATTCGTGACTGGGAGCTGGAGGATGGGGGGGAGGAAGCGTCTTGTGCAGCCAGCCAGCATCACAGGGGGACCGGGGCGCTCGTGACTGAGCCCGTCTGCCCGTGCCACTTGGCACTGCCCACCCAGTATCTGCAGCTGCACGCTCTCCTCAGGCTTTGCGCCGTGTTTCCTGGCAACTTTTTATCCTTAAGAATTCTGCTGACACAGCATCCCTCCCCCATGAAGAATTCATTATTCCTTTCCAGAGTATTCTGTTGCTTCAATTAGTGCCGACTGCACACTGCACTTCACGGGTGGGGGCTGGTCCGTCTCCGCCCCAGAACGTGGAGCCCTCCCGGTGCACGGACCGTCTCCTCCGGCCTTGTCTCCTCAGGGCGCCGTGCAGGGGCCGCATGGAGTGGCCACCCATCTGTACGGCTCAGTTTCAACTGACCCTTAGGTTCATTTGGCTCCAGAAAGAGTTTTCAACATTTTTCCTTAGAAAAGAGCGACGAGCCCGATTTTGAAAGCCCAGGGTCACTTCCCGGATGGATACAGTCTTGCATGGCACTGTGGCCCTCAGAAAAAGTGCAGCACGCACTTGTCCTTGCGTTCGTTGAAACTCCTGTTTTGAACCACATCCCAACCCCGTGCTGAGATCAGGACAAGGGGGCTCCTGAGGAACCAGCCTCCAGGCCGTTCCAGTCCCCAGAGTCCCCAGGACGAGCTCCCTGCCTTCCACCCTCCCTGTCAGAACAGTGAAGCCCCGCTCAAAAAGGTGGGGAGTCCGGCAGGCAGGCTGGCAGCCTGATGGGACTGTCCATCGGCTCCCTGGTACACAGGGCACTCCTGTACACCTGCCTCAGTCTGAATGCGGCCTAGAGTGTCTGGGCGAGAACGGGAGGCAGCTGTTGGCCCCTCCACTGCTCCGAGGCTGGGCGGTGGGCCTGAGGCTCTGTCACGTGCAGTGAGGGTCAGGAGGGGAGTACAAAGGGGCACGCCTGCCTGCTGTCAGAGCTATGTAAGAGCACTGAGGAACACTCATGAAAAACATGTTATGGTCTCCTAGGAGGGCCTCTGATTTAACGGTTACCTTTTAAATCTGTGTAGCTGCTTCAGGGTTGAGACTGGAGTTATTGTGACCCCAATTTAACCTGAAGATGGACAGGGAGAAAACAGTGCACAAACAAGCATGCTTGGGTAATTTGAATTTTTGCCTCCGGAAATCCATGCTGGATACTTTAACAACATCATTTCCACCAGTAGAATCAAGAATAGCTAAGTAGGTATTATATGCAGACCACGTGCTGACTACTCGACACGTGTTAAATTAGGCTCCCCACTTTACAAATGAGAATGAGGGTCAGGGTTCAAGCCCACACGTGCCACCTCCCCAGCCCTCGCTGCCACACTCCACCACCGCGTGAGCCAACCAGCTGGAGCGCACAGCTGAATGGCTGCCCCAAGCTGAGGGGCACGGACTTGCATGCTAGATAGACTTTATGGACACGAAATAAAAAATAAAGCCAAGGAGTATAAATAGCGCCCTCAGTGTCCAAATAGTCCTTGTGTGTGGTCTTGTCGGTGTACACCAAAGTGTGTTACTGGTGCTCTCTGACTACCGACTTCATGCTCCAGCAAGAAGTCGGCCCTTTCACACACTGGGAGCACAGCCAGAGAAGCCAGGCATCAGAAGAGCTCAAAAGTGGGTGAGTTCACAGGTCTGGTTTTGAGAGATTTTGAAATATCCATTCATTCCAGTGTGACACAGAACGAGTGCCATTTTATGAAGATTACACCCACTCACCCTCCTCCTCACACAATCAGCTGGGTTGCACATTTGCTTTTATTTGCAAACATAAAAACATGTACAAGTTAATTATTCCATTGCCTATTATCTCCAAGGCTGGGTATTATGTGGACACAATCATGGGCACTGCATGCCGACGCGGAGCTGGCATTGTGCTAAGGAGTCTCTCCATTATCTCGTTAACTGCACCACAACCTTAGGAGGGTGGTGCTTTGTTAACAATTTTACACACAAGGCAATTAAGACAGAGAGAGAGGAAGCAACTGGGAAGATCAGGGGATCACTCTGTAAAGCATATGACTGTCTAACCACTACGCAGTACACCTGAAACTAATACAGAATGACTTTGAACGTAAACTGTAATGGAAAAATCAAATTTTTTAAAAAGCAACTTGGTTAATCACCAAGTAAATTGTTGAATGTGGGATGCAAATACAGGTTGGTCTGACTTCCAGGATTCTAAACGTCTATGCCATCACAAGCATAAACTACAAATACAGAGAGAGAGGATTAAAATGAAGATGAACTCCTTAAATCTATATTCAACGTGCATTACAGAGCACCACCGCACAATGACAGTGCTATCTAGTTCCCAGCGAACTTCAGAGAGTCGGGCTCTGTTCTAAGATCTTTGTATCTTTGTCTCTCAAACTTGAACATGCATGGAGGTCTCCTGGTGGGATTAAAACACAGATTGTTAGCCCACCCCAGAGTTCATGATTCAAAGGAAGTCTAGGGTGGGGACAAAGAACAGGCATTTCTAACAAGTTCCCAGATGACCCTGCCTGTCCTGGGACCACACTTCGGAAACCACTGCTCTATGTGACTTAACTCAGTGAACACTCACATCAACATTTTAAGCCTCGTTGTAAAGGTGAGGAAACTGAGGTTCTGAGAGATTAAGTAACTTGCCTAAATAAAGAGAAATACACCTTTAATCTTTTATTTGAGCTCTTCTTCAAGCTCACCCCAGAATAACTTTACTTCTCTCTCCAGCAAATCCCACCATAGGGAATTAAAGCCTAGAGCGTGGTTAAACCAGCTCAGGGCCATGTTGGAAAGTTATTTAGGATGACATACATCCTGGGTTCATTAATACGGAGAGGAACCCAAATGGCTGAGTTAGAAACAAGTGTTCACCAGCTCCCTTGCCTACCCACTTATGTCATTGGCCAGCATCCCTGGAAAAGGACTCTTGACTGGAGATCTGCACGGAGGGTGCTTACTGGGGGGTACTCTCGAACACAGCATCTGCAAAGGAGTGAGGGAAGGAAGGCTGGGCAGAGGGAGAAGCTGAGCTGTAACTGTTGCAAGAGATGCTTTTAGCCAGTCCCACAAGGAGCCCCGAAGCTGGGCTGGCCCTTCAGAGCTGTTTCCATTCAGGAAGGGAACTGGGCACTTGTAGTCCTGCATCCAACAATGATTAGATGCAGGCTACCCCTTAAGTGAGGCAGCTCTCTTCCCCTGGGGGCAATTACTGGAGAGGGATACAGCCGTGAGTAATCAGGGCCAAGAATCTGGCAGCTAGGAGAAATGATACCTTAGTCCTGAGGGGGGTTCTTGATGGCACATCCCAGCCTCCACTGCAGTTCCATTAGGTAGCATTTATTGAGTGCTTATTATGTTCAAGCATTGTTTAAAGGATTTTGCACATATTGATTTATTTGAGACTCCCAATACTATGAGCTCAGTATAATAACTGTGTTAAACATGAGGGAACTAAAGCACAGCTAAGTAATAAGCAATAGAAATCAGGATTCAAATCCAGAAGTCTCCTCCAAAGACTGGATGCTTAACAACTGTTGTTGACTGTTTCTCTGACTCCCTAAGAATTTAAACAAGGGGATCGTGGTGGGGGCAAAGGGTTAGGGGAGGGGGTGCTGGCGGGACAGTAATACATGAGGATGTTTTTGTCCAGGAGGTAGACCGAGAGCATCACAGGGGATTCTGCTGAGTGTATCATGGGGGAGCTGCCGGGCAGGCACAGTCAGAGTGACTGGTGGCCAGCCTGGGGTCTAGGATCCCCAGGCCACGGCTGACAGCCTGGTGGGTGCCCATGAGAACAAACAAGGCTGCTTCTTGCTGTGCATTTCCCCACTGAGCTCATTTTTCATCCTAATCAGGGCAGTAATGTTCTGAAAAGCAACTGTGGCCTTTCATGTGAGTTGCTGGGGATGTGGATGGGTCCCTGGGTCCGCAGTCCCTCAGCAAAGACTAGTCCTTGTGTTTCAAGTCCTTGGGGCATGTCCAAGGCCTGGAACAATGGAGCTGAAGTTTCCTTAAAGTCTAATCATGTCTTACGTGTTTGAAGAAAGTGCTGTTGGTTGTTGCTTTGTTTATGATAGCCATTCTTACCGGTGTAAAGTGGTATCTCATTGTGGTTTTAATTTGCATTTCTCTGATGGCTAGTAA
>PVKM010029911.1:0-17566 GCA_004027735.1 Carollia perspicillata | reverse complement strand
GTGACCAAGCCTTTCTTGTTACCTCTCAGGTGTTTAATCTGCCTATGAGATATTAGAGGGGAGAAAATAAACAAGGCCCTTATTTTATTTCCATCTTTATCAATTACTACCTTTGTGACCTTAAGCTAGAACTTCAGCATCTTCAACCATCAAACAAGGTTTTATGAAGACTGAATAAATGAGTAGAATAGTTAAAACTCTTAAAACGTGTAACATTTTTAAATGTCAGTTAAAAATCTTTCAGTTACAAATGACAGGAATTGAATTCAATCCACATATTCTGATAAAGTAGGAGTGGGTTATTGTCTAAAAATGTGTCTTTTTTAGCAAGGAAAACAATTCTGATATCAATGGTATTTATATACTTTTATTTATTTTTCAGTTACAGTTGTCACACCTTTTTCCCAATTGCTCACCCCCACCTCATCCACCCCCACTCTCGTAGCCAATCATCCCCATTGTCTGTGCCCATGAGTCCTCTTTTAAAATTCGTTTTCTTGTTCCTTCCCCTTTTCTCCTCCATTATCTCCTTCCCCCATACTTTCAGGTCACTGTCAGTTTGTTCTTTATTTCCAAGTGTCTGGTTCTATTTTGCTCATTGTTTGATTTGTTGATTAGGTTCCACTTATAGGTGAGATCATATGGTATTTGTCTTTCACCTCCTGGCTTATTTCACTTAGCACAATGCTCTCCAGTTCCATCCACGGTGTTGGAAAGGGTAGGAGCTCCTTCTTTCTGCTGTATAATATTCGATTGTGTAAATGGACCAGAGTTTTTGATCCACTCATTTACTGATGGGCACTAGCTTTTTCCAGAACTTAGCTATTGTAAATAATACTGAATATTGGGGTGCATAGGTTCTTTTGAACTGGTGATTCAGGATTCTTAAGGTATAATCTGTAGTGGGATCACTGAATAAAAAACTGGTGCCATCTTTAGCTTTTTGAGGAAATTCCATACCATTTTCCACAGTGGTTATACCAATCTACATTTCCCATCAACAATGTACTAGGGTTCCCTTTTCTCTACAACTTCTTCAGCACTTGTTGTTTCTTGATTTATTAATGATGGCTATTTGGACTAGTATGAAGTAGTATCTCATTGTGATCTTAATTTGCATCTCTCTAATGACTAGTGATGTCCAGCATTTTTTCATGTGTCGATGGACCCTCCATATATCCTCCTTGGAGAAGTGTCTGTTCAGGTCCTTTGCTGATTTTTTAATTGGATTGCTTGTATTCCTGGTATAGAGTCATGCGAGTTCTTTATATATTTTGGATATCAAACCCTTGTCCGAGGTTTCATGTACCCAACATCTTTATGTACCCAACCTTTACCATTCCACTCATTCTCAGTTCAAAGTGTTCTTCAAACAGTATCTTCTGTTCTTCAAGAGTCTTCCCATATGATTGGTTCCCTTTCCGTTTTGTTGAAGTTTTATTTAGCTATGCAGAAGCTTTTTAGTTTGTTGTAGTCCTGTTTGTTTATTCTTTCCATTATGTCCCTTGCTCTAGGGGATGTAATGGTGAAAATATTACTGCAGGGAATATCTGAAATTTCCCTACCTACATTTTTCTCTAGGACTTTTATGGTGTCACAACTTATATTTGTCATTTTTCCACCTTGAGTTTATTTTGTTGTGTGGTGTGAATTGGTGGTCTTTTTTTTTTTTTTTTTTTTGCATGTACTTGTCCAGAACTCCTAACACCATTTATCAAAGAGGCTATTTTTAACTCTATTTTATGCTTCTTCCCCTCTTTGTCAAATATTAGTTAATCATAGAAACTTGGGTTTATTTCTGGGCTCTCTATTCTGTTCCATTGATCTATGCATTTGTTCTTATGACAGTACCATACTCTTTCAATTACAGTTGCCTTGTAATATAGTTTGATATCAGGTATTATAATCCTTCCTACTTTGTTCTTTTTTTCTCAAAATTGCTGAGGCTCTTTGGGGTCATTTATTTTTCCATATAAATTTTTGAAATATTTGTTCTATATCTGTGAAATATGTCATTGTTTTTTTAATAGGGATTGTGTTAAATCTATAGATTGCTTTGGGTAGTATGGACATTTTAATGATGTTAATTCCTCCAATCTATTGACATAGTATATGCTTCCATTTATTTGTTTCTTCATTCATTTCTTCAATGTTGTGTAGTTTTCTGAGTACAGGTCTTTTACCTCATTTGTTAAGTTTATTCCTAAATGTTTCATTTTTCTTGGTGCTATAGTAAATGAGATTTTTTCCCCTAATTTCTGTTTGTGTCATTTCATTGTCGGTGTACAAAAATGCCATCAGTTTCTGAATGTTGATTTTGTATGCTGCTAGTTTGCCAAATTTATTCATTAGGTCAAGTAGTTTTTTTATGGAGTTATTAGGGTTTTCTATGTACACTATCATGTCACCTGCAAACAATGACAGTTTTGCTTCCTCCTGTCCAATTTGAATGCCTTTTATTTCTTTTTCTTGTCTGATCATTGTGGCTAGAACTTCTAATATTATGTTGAATAGAAGTGGTGAAAGTAGACACTCTTGTCTTGAGCCTGATTTTAGTGGGAAAGCTTTTAGTTTTTGCCCTGTGAGAATGATGTAGGTTCTCAAATATGGCCTTTATTATGTTGAGGAATGCTCCCTCTATTCCCACTTTGTTGACTGTTTTTATCATAAATGGGTGCTGTATTTTATCAAATGCTTTTTCAGCATCTATTGATGTGATCATGTGGTTTTTATCTTTCATATTGTTTATGTAGAGTATTACACATATTGATTTTCATATATTGTACCATCCTTGCTGCCCTGTGGTGAATCCCACTTGATCATGGTATGGTGTGTGATCTTTTTAATGCATTGATGGGTGTGATCTGCCAATATTTTGTTGAGGATTTTAGCATCTATGTTCATCAGTGATATTGGCCTATGGTTTTCTTTCCTTGTTGTGTCTTTATCTGGTTTTGGAATTAGAATAATACTGGCCTCATAAACAGAGTTTGGGAGTATTTCCCCTTCTTAGATTTTTTGGAATTGTTTGAGAAGAATCAGGGTTAGGTATTCTCTAAATGTTTGGTAAAATTCTCCTGTGAATCTGTCCAGCCCAGAGCTTTTGTGTGCTGGGAGTTTTTTGATTATTGCTTTAATTTCACTAGCTGTTTTCAGTCTATTCAGGCCTTCTGCTTCTTCTTGACTCAGTTTGGGAGGATTATATGTTTCTAGAATTTTTTTTTTTTCATTTCATCCAGATTTTTAAATTTCTTGGCATGTAGTTGTTCATAATATTTTCTTAGAATCCATTTTATTTCTTTGGTGCCAGTTTTTATTTCTCTTCTTTCTTTTCTGATTTTACTTATTTTGGTCATCTCTCTTTTTTTCTTGATAGTCTGGATAAAAGCTTGTCAACTTTGTTTATCTTTTCAAAGAACCAGCTCCTGTATTTATTGATACTTTGAATTGTTCTTTTAGTATCTATGTCATTCAATTCTGCTATGATCTTGATTATTTCCTTCCTTCTACTCTCTCTGGGCTTTGTTTGTTGTTGTGCTTCCCATTCTTGTAGATGTAGAGTTAGGCTGTTTGTTTGAAATGATTCTGTCTTTTGTAGGTAGGCCTGTATCACTATGAACTTTTCTCTCAGGACTGCCTCTGCTGTATCCCATAGGTTTTGGGTTGTGGTGTTTATTTTCATTTGTTTTCAGAAACTTTTCAGTTTCTTCCTTGATCTCATTGTTCACCCACTCATTCTGTAGTAATGTTATTCAGTCTCCATGTATTTTACTGTGTGTAAGTTTTTTCCTTGGGTTTGGTTTTTAGTTTCAAGCCACTGTGATCTGAGGAAATGCTTGATATGAGTTCAGTTTTTCTAGATTTCTGAGGCTTGTTTTGTGTCCTATCATGTGGTTTATCTTTGAAAATGTTCCATGTACATTTGAAAAGATTGTGTATTTTGCTCCTTTGGGGTGAAAGATTCTGTATATATCAGTTAGGCACATTTTATCTAGCATGTTGTTCACTGTCACATGTCCTTGTTGATTCCTTGGAAGATCTGTCCATTGTTGACATTGGCATGTTAAAATACCCTACTATGAGCATGTTGCTGTCTATATTTTTCTTGAAGTCCTCCTAGATTTCCCTTATATATTTGGGTGCTCCTATGTCAGGGGCATATATGTTTATGTTTTATAGCTTCTTGATGGATTCTTCCCTTTAGAATTATGAAATGACTTTCTTTGTCTCTTTTTATAGATTTTATTTGTTATGGACTTTGAGACAATATTTTGTCAGATATAAGTATTGTTTTCCTGGCTTTTCTTTTATATGCCCATCTATATATTTTCCCCTGTGAATTAAACTAACAAAAGAAAAAAAGGCGTAGAGTTTTTATTAATATTTTACATGCAGCAAAGTTCACAGAAGAGAACTGGAAGTCAAAGTAATGGCTAGGCTTGGAAGTTCATATGCTATTCATTCCAACATAAAAAAAGGAATTTGATCCTCAAGAGACAAGAAACTGTGGGGAAGTGACTAAGAAATACATGAGGAAACTAATGGAAGATAAGGATTATTTTACAAGGTCTCTTTATGCAGACTTGTCATGGAGTTGACTCTCTTCTTCCTGGTTAGGAATGGGAATGGAGAAGAACACTTTCAAAAGGAGAATTTATGTCCTACTCAACTTTTAGGCATCTGTTTCTGAATCTCGATTACTTTCAGCTCAAAATAATCCCTATAACACCCAAGTGGCATATTTTGGTGTTACATATTCTGATCTCCTTCAAACTATGGAACCTATAGCAGTGATTCTCAAAATGATTTTTCTCAGGATCCTTTATATTGTTAATATTCATTGAGGATAAACAGACCTTTTTCATGTGGGTTATATTTTTCAATATTTACTCTGTTAAAAATTACTCTGTTACTCTGAGAAAAACATAAATGTTAAGTGATTTATTTAAAAGAAGAAACTCATATTTTGTGAAAATACTTTATTTTCAAATAAAAAATAATCAGTGATGAGTCTCCTTGCACATTACTTTAATCTTTGGCTTTATGGACATTAACCAGATTCTCACATCTGCTTATGCATTTAATCTTTTGGGGAAAATGTCCTGCAATAGAACTCTATGAATTGTCTGTAGTAACATATTATAGATCACCTTGTAGGTAGTTGTAGGTAGAAAAATATACAAATGCTGTTTGTTCTTTTTTGTGGTAGAGTGTCGTGTCTTCTTGAACTCTGTGATTACAGTTTTGTCTCCATTTGCATTCATATCAACATCCTTTACTTCATGTAAATTTGGGCTTTATTTACTTTTCCTTTAAGCTACTTTCCTCATATGTCTAGTTCCTTCATTTAATAAGTAGAGTCAAAACTTAAACATATGATCCATATGATCATTTTATATCCAAAAAAGAGTAATGATATTACTTTAAAAATATTTTGACAGTGAAAACAGCTTCAAACACCAGACATCTGAGTGGACAATACTGTAGCAACCACTTGGACTTCCCCAGCGAAAGCTGAGTAGAGACAGGCTGATGACAACCAAGTTCTGACAAACTTGCAAGCCTATGATCAAAATTTATGTTGATTTTTTTTTATCCACTGAGTTTTGTGCTGGTTTGTTATGAAGCAAGAACTATCTGTAATAAAGAAGAATACTTCTTCAAAAGTTATCACTAAATGTTTGTTGGACTTTATTAAAAACTTAAAATGAAAATCTGTAGAAAACTATAAACATAAAATGAGCATATTTAATATTGATAAAATTATACCTTAAAATTATAATGTTTAATTCTTTCATTTTCCAGATGAGGAAATGTGGCCTTGACAAGGTTAAAAGATTTGCTTCTCTACTCTTTAATGCCTCATCCAGGACTAGAAGCAGGGAAGCTTGACTCTTAACTTCATTTTCCATTACTCCATTTTTAATTGGGAAGTCTTAGTTTCCTTACTTCCAGAGATCTTCAAAGAGCATGGCTTCCAGCATGACAGGACTGTATTACCAGGCAGTACAAGGTTGGATGAGTTCTTTAACTAAATGATCTACAAGGAACTTTTCAACACCAATGTGTTATAATCGTATAATTTAAAAATGATATGTACTTGATTTATGAGAAATAATAGCCTTTCCTATAGCATACCACTTATACTTCTCTGTGGTCCCTATCTCCCAGACTACTAATTCATACATATATTCATAATTGTATATATTATTTCAGTTCTTAATTATCCATCAAATAGACCGATAGCTGCAGCATGCATTTATGTATTCGCTGATTTATTCTTTTGATATTTGTTAAGTTTCCACATGAGCTTCATGTTTAATACATCTAAGAAATTAAGGCTATTAATTTCATTTCATTCAATACCAACTCTTCCAACTCTGTTTTCATCTTATTTAATTTTTATACTTATTTTATTTTCCTTTATTCTAATTTCTACATGTTGTAGGAAGGTAAAAACTAGTTTGCTATTTTTATGAAATTATGGAATAAATAGTTGAAAACATTAAAAGAGGTAGAAATGGGAATATAATCATAGAAAGATGCAGGGATTTTTGTCACATGGCTACATTGGTGAGCTGGGACATATGGATTGCCTAATATAAGACCAATTTTACCAATGGCATATTTTAAGCCATCCACATACAAAAATGTCCATATTTTTTCATATTTCAAGTGCCTGTATGTGCCTGGGTCAATATTTGGACTCTTGAATGTGATTCATTGGTCTATTTCTTTTTTTTTTCCTGTGCCTTACTAAACTGTTTAGTTTTATAAATTTATAGTAGTAGCCATTGTTTATCAAGTAATATGCATCACTAAGATGGTAACTACCAAACTATAGAGAGTAATGAGTAGCTTGTTTAAAAACACGCAAAAGTGAGGGATGAAGTAGAGCAGGAGGAAAGGGGATGATCAGCGAGCAGAAACCAGCAAACATTCGTCCTCAAATGAAGAGTTTGTTCATTTTCAAAATGAAACTCTTGCGAGAATTGCAATTTTAATCTCCACGAGACTGACAGTATGTGACAGGCAGACAGCTGTTTTATCCCACTTATAATCTATTTAGGGTACTAGCTTAAATTATCAGGCAAAACTTGATGATTAGCAATAATCCCCGAAGAACAAGACACCATAATACAGAAATTTTCAATGGGTCCAGGATGTCTTGCTGTCATACTGGGGTGACTGGGTAGAGCCTGTCATCCTTACCATTTTTGGTTTTGGTTGGAGACCCCAGATAAGAAAGGTAGTGAATAAAGATTTTGACAAAAGGAGCTAAATCACTTAAAAAATGTAAATAACCAAAAAGCTGCTTCCAATTTGGAACATATTTGTCTATGCCCAGTTATCTCCAGGCAACCCTTTGATATGCATCCCCTTTTGTCTGCTTCTAATATTGTCATTGTTTTTTATCCTAGATTTTCAAATTATCCTAAAAATTCTGGAAGATTTGAGAAAAACCAATTAATCAATGACAGTGTGGATAATGATTTATGACCACAGTAAAAATAGGAACACATACGCTCCAATGTGGTCCCTTTTCTCTGTTGACCAGAATAGGTTTTTTCTTTTTTTGGAATGAATCCAAACATCTTGCTGGCAATGAAGGTGTATTTTTTGAGATAGCAAAGTTGTTTATTGAGCCACTGAGTTCAGTCAGCATCAGTAACTCTTGGCATAAAGAGAAATTGGGAAAAAGAGGCTTATTGTAAATCTTCGAAGATGAAATAACCTATTAGTTGATTCAGCAAGTCACAGAATGGCCTTAAAATGTGAACACATTTTATATGGAGTGTATGTTTGTACCTGTCTATTTTAAAATATATGTACTCTCTTCTTATTCAAACATTTTTATTATGCTGCCACACCTGAACTCAGGTGTCTTGATAGTGTTGTTGGCATGGCACTTTCAGCCAAAATAAAAGATCTATATATTTTCCCCTGTGTTCCACTTTTAGCCTTCAAGATATCTAGTTCAAATATTCAATCACATTTTATCATCTTTGTTTCCAGATCATAACTTGCTTAACAAGTACCTTATCATTGATGTGATTCATAGAATAACATAACATCTTATGTCTTTGACGAGTGATTATGAGATACTACCTTTATACTGTGGAGATTTATGTTACACTTTTCAGCAAAGGTTACTGTAAGATGCTGAAATGAACAGTCGGATGGTTGAATGCTGCTATGTGTGTCTAATGTCTGCAAAAAGGAGTGTGCTTTTATGCAAATACAAATTGGCTGTGAAGCTTGTAATTCTGGAATCCAAACATCTAGTGTGTGGCCTCCGTATGACCCATTGTAATTTGAAAGACAGAGTAAAGACAACGAGTAGAGAGGCAAAGATTGAGAAGAAAAATATTATTGTCATTTTCAGATATTTGTTAGACGTCAATGCCTATTAAACAAAGAGGCTCAGAAACTGCTAAGTTACAATCTCAGTAATGAAAGAATGGAGAACTATCGTTATTATTTTTCTATAACAACAATAAGGGTTAATTAATACCTAACACTGCCTTTGGTGTTGAGTAAATAAATGATTCTATTTCATCAAGTGTTGCTATGAATACTAACAGTGCTCCCTTTGTGAGAAGGAATAACAAATGTCAGTAAGAGAACTCTGCCTGATAAGATTTGATCTATAAAAAGAGCTTACTACAGCCTGAGAGTTGGTACCCACGGACCATTTTGAACCATATTAAAGATGTTACTAGGTGTCCGGTAACAGCTGATGTTAGAACTGGAAACTATCTTTTTACATTTCTGTGATGGACATTTATTTTCTCGTCTACCCAATACTCTCTTTCCTTTGGGCGTTTCCCTATCTATTAACAGTTCTCTAAGTCGAAGCCACATTTTCATGACTCCATAGCTTAAACACCATCATTGAGCCAAGGGTAAAAACTGACCAAAGCTGGAAAAAATGGAATTTCTTGATTCCTGCTGCAGTCATCGGTCCAGACTTGGGAACTCAGTCATTTCAGGTTCATCAGGATAAGTCTGTCTCTGAGATTCATCTTAAGGTGAAAAACACAGAAGCTATTGAAAATCATGTTTTCTGCCATATAAAGTATTCCTTTATAGCTTCTATATGTTGAGAAAATATCACAGATGGGAAAATGGCAGCTCAGTAAATAGCTAGAATCCCACAAGCTATGTTTCTAAGAGTTTCTAAGCCTCACCTGTACCTCCGACTTCCTTATGTATTGAATGTTTATCTTTACCTTATATTACTTGAGCTAGAATATTCCTTGTTTTGTCTAATTCATTTAACTTGGGATTTTGTTACTTGCAGTCAGGAGTCCCCATTAATGCAATTTTTAAGGTCAATGATTTTCAGATTTCCCAGAGAGGACTGTAATGTATTAACTATGATATACAAAAAAAATATGGTACAAAATTCGTGTCAGGAATTAACCCAAATTTAAGTTTTCTTAATAAAATCATTTATATAAACTACATTTCAAGGGTTAAACAATGCTAGCAAGCTTTTAATAGTTAAGTTTGACACAAATTATCAAACAATTTTAATCCTTTCATAACTTAATTACATCAAGCAGAGTTTATGAAATCATTATTCTTTATCCTAGTTCATCAAAAAGTTTGTAGGTTTTCTATATACAAACTAGTACAAACATAGTTGGATGAGCATTAAGTCAAAATTAAAATGGGAAAAATTCGAATTGCTTGTCTCTTTGCAGAGCAATTTCTATGGTATTTCCCCCTGCTTTTGGTTCAGATTCATTTATCTAACAGCCACCATGTAGCAAACACTGAAGCTCATAGTTTAGTGGAAGAAAGTGCAATAAAACTCAAACAACACTGTCAGAGAGAGATGAGAGCTGAATACCTATCATTTATAGTATGAAAATGAACAGCGTTCACATTCAGTGAAGAGTTTTGGAAAAAGAAGGTACTAACTTCATGTTAGGTAAAAGAGAAGTCTTTTTCCATCCCAGTACCATTCTTTATATTTGTGTTGGTTTAAAATATTTATGTACACTATTGTCCTTTGCTTCCTCTTCTCTATCTTCTTTAACTGCTTAGAGATAGACACACTGATTTTCCACGTGCAGATTCAGCATGCCCAAGTTTCCTGAATTAATCCCAATTGAGCTAGAATACCTTCCCATAGCAGCCATACCACTCTCTCCTTAATTTCAACCTAATCCTATGGGACTTTGAATTGTTATGTTTTTATACTTATCATTAAAGGTCCAAGCATTATTTTTTGCCCAATGTCCCTTGCTGCTAATTTCTGTAAAGTATAAATAATGCTGTATATCCTCTGGGACCACTGTGATAATTAATTTTAGAGATGAAGAGAAAATGCTGAAGCAAATAACACTCCTAGTAACCAATGTTCATTATTTTTCTAGTAATATATACGTATTTATTACTTATCTTCCTGCAATTATTATTACTAATTATTTTCAGTCATTATCTTCCAGGTGCCAATGAATGTGCTGTTCACACCAATTTTCAGGATTTATACCTTTCTATATTCCCCCACTACAGCTCATGAGTTCAACAATCCATTTATTCAGTAGGTATTTTTCAAAAATAAGCAGGAAAAGGGGGTCTTAGGTTAAAGACAAGAGAGCAGGCAATGGGGGTAGCAAAGACAACTTTGTTCAGCCTTGGAAGAGATAAAGCTGAACAGAATGACCATGTCCAGACATAATAACAAAGACATGGGTCTTTAGTTCTGAAATCAGGTGAGAAGAACACAAAGAAAGAGGTCAGAGTATCTCGTTAGGTTTTTCAAGATTTATTGTCATGGTCCCTGTTCTCCAGAAGTCTACGAATGATACAGGAAGAAAGACTGAGACATAAACACACAAAGTCGTACAGGGTCCTAAGTATTATGTATCTAGCATATATATGAGCTCTGCAATCTCATTCTGTCTCACTCAGAATAAATTCCTAAATACTTAACATAACTGGGTTTCAGCAGAACCACACTGACTGAGCTATTTGACCCTGAACATCATGAGAAGATAGAATTGCTTCTATGTAACTAGGGCAGGAGTAAGTACCTCTAAAATATAGGTAAAAAGGTGCACTGAGAATGGAAGGACATCAGGCATAGAAGTGGTAAGCAAAGTCCTACAGACTGTAATTTTAGCTCAATCTCACAAAGCTATTTTCTAGACAGAGTACATCACAACTTAATCTTGTCTAGATCAAGTTATAAGCGAGTTGAGAATTCACACCTTTACACCATAAATATTCAGTAAGGGCTGAGCCTAGAAGGATATAAGTTCTGAGGAATTACACTCTATTTGTGTGGGTAAAGTAGAATAAACTCAACATCCAGTGGACGGCTCTATGAACAAAACACACAGGTACCGGCTGTTGGAATCAGAGTAAATGGAATTGGTAAAGTATTCTGAGAGAAAGTGTGTGAAGCAGAGTTTGTGATAATTAACCCATTTCAATGGTGAAATCCATTCAACCCTCACATTAAATCCATTCTACTGATTCTTGAGGATGCGGCCTGCTAACATTTCTAAGAAAAAAAAAAAAAAGAATCCAAAGAAAGATTAGTAGGTTAAGACATTGTCTTCACTGCCATAGTTGGTTCTGAGACTTAGGTGGTATTCATTATCAGCCTCCATTTCCTCACCCCTGGCAAACACTTCAGCTGCCTTGGGTTATTGAAGTGGTGGGATGACCCAGATCTTTACCTGAAGTGACTCAGTCCTTGGTTCTTTGTTCTTGTTTGACTATGGCCTGTCCACAGTTTAAACAAGGATTAACATCATCAAGGAAGCAATAACATATCCCCCAAAGGTTTAGACATACTATTTCTATCCCCTTGTAATGACCAAAGCCAAGTACCACTCCCAATATGGTAGCTTTCTTGTCTGCTGGTCTGCTGACATAAGGACCTCAAAACAGCCAGGAGGGAAACATAATTTTAGAACTCTAGACCTGCCAAATTTAAAATTGCAAGCAAGAATCACAATTCTCTAAATAGGTCACTGAAAGCAATAGTGAAAGGGGTCATTTATGCTTCTACCCATCATTTCTAAACTCATATATTCTAATTAGCAGTGACTCAGGACAAAACGACCATTGGCTAAGGGTGTAAGCCTTATCTGAAATAATTCTTCAGATAAACAAGATGTTATTTGCAAGTTGACACTTTATCCATGCCTTTCAGTGGTCTAGCATTGCATCAGGATGGCAGGCTTTTGGTGATACAGAAAATAGTAACATCTGTGATCCTTCAGGTCTTGCCCAGTGTTATAATAACTTTACTGAAATATGTGTGTTTTGGTCTGAAGAAATATTATACAGGACCAATGTCAGTAAATCAGATACACTGTAAACTTTTAAATACTGGACAAGATATTAAGGGCAGGAAAGGAAAACACACACCAACATATTTGTCAATTACTGCCCATCCCAGAGTGAATGAGGTCTGGTGTAAATAATTTGCCACCAAGTGGTTGATTGGTCTTGAGAACTGTTGAGATAGCAAGGGCTCAGTAACAAACTCTGTTGCCAGCAGCTCAGACATTCATCAATGATAGTAGTTATATCAGACTTGTTAGAAGAAGCCCATGTTAGTGGACCCATGTATAGCCGCCAACTCTTTCAGAAGGGCCAGCACATGTTTGGATGTACTCTGTGAGCACTGGCACAGAGGGTAGCTGACATATACTGGATGAGTTGTCCTGTCCACCTGTTTTAGTGCCTCTTATGAAACGCATTTTCTTTTGTTGGCGTTGATGTGAGCTACAATGGCCTGCACACATTCTGCTACTCCCGCAAGGCCATCCAATTGCCTTTTCTCTAGACTTTCTCTTCCAATATTGCTCTTTCCAAGCCATTGATCAACCAGCCAAACCATTTGTCACTGGCCAGAAATTTGACTATGTTCTTGCCATATGAGATAGAAGATCTGAGACAATACACAAGTGCTGACCACTGGGAAGATATTTTTATTGCCACTATTTTTTAAGACCCCTTATGCATAAGGTCTGTGATGTGGCAGGAACTTTAAGATCATCAAGATCATCACTATATCTTGAGAAATAAATGTACTAAGTGCCTTTTTTTAAGTGAAAGGAGTGGCATCTGGGTCCTTCCAGGAAACATGGCTATTAGGAGGGTTGTTTGGACTGACTTAATAGATCTATTCATGCATATCTACCTCTGAATACCTTTTTTCCTTCCTCAACATTCTGCCAAATGTAGCTCTGTCATCTCCAAGTACTTTAATGTGGATCATCATCATTTCCATCTTTTCAGGAGCTACCCCAATGATGTATTAAGAAAGTCAGGCCCTTGCTAATTTGTTGAATCTGAATCATGGAAGAGAGCCCCCATAGTATCCAGTCTGCCCAATCCAGCTTTATATACAACTTACCTTGTCTAGTACCCTCAAGTCCACTCTTAGCTAAGTGTTTTTGATTCTAGCTACTACATACTACCCAAGTCCTATTTTTCTTTGTTGTATAAGTCTTATGTTTTTCTCAGTAGAGCAGTACTTCTCAGTTGGGCCATTTTAAGACTTGACCATAGTTACTGCTGTTCTAGCCAGGAAGAATACTCCTTGGGAAATTTCAGCATGGTCTCAATCAAAAACATACCTCTTCATGGTCTTTAGTAAAGGTGACATTCCTATCTTCAAACAGTAGTAACCAGCCACTTCTGCAGACACAGGTAACCTTAGGTTTAATGTATTCAAGCACATTCACTCAGATGTCTTCATCACAGGTCGTAGGATCCCACTCTCTTCCTAAATTTAAAGTAGGGACATGATAAAACTATGAAGTCATCATTCTTTGTAGTTCCCTATACTCACCCTTGCATTTGGGGTCTGACCCTCAGCATGCTCTACTCTCTGGCTACAGAGGATGAGGGTCTCTGTCAGTGCTGCCATGGAAGCATTTTCATTTTCATATCATGCTTTGAGTTGGTGATTGACCTGAGTTTGTCACTTCCTTTTTTTAGCTCATCAGTGACATGACACAAAACAATCAACTCTATAGTTCTAAAAGACAACCATTTCTCTTACATGATCTTACTTCTAGAGCTGTTGCATATGCCAATACTTGCTCTTCTAACTGCATCCCATCCCAATTTACCACAGAGGAAGGTCATGGTAATTGTAAAGCATTATTGTGCCAGGAGTTACTATTCATCCAATTTCCACCAATAATTGCACCCCTGTTGCCATCTGGCTGGTAAGTGACCCCACTCCAGAATTTGTTTACTAAATCATCTCTGGTAACAACTCTTTTAGGCTGGATTTCCCAGCATCATTTCTGAGACAAAGTTTATGTGAAAAGAATCAATTAGAAAAAATTCACTGAAAAAAAATATGTGTAGACGTGTGGAAATAAGATTTGGAAAACATGGAGGTAAATAAAGTAAGTGTGTGGAGCCAAGAAAATTCCCAAAGGTACCAAATTAGTTTTCTATTGCTACATAGCAAATTAGCACAACTTAGTGATTTAAAACAATACCCAGTTATTACCTCAGTTGTATAGGTCAGAATTCCAGGCAGGTGCAACTGAGCTATCTGCTTAGGGGCTTGCAAGGCCAAAATCAAAGTGCCATCCAAGCTGAGCTCTTATCTGGAGAATTCATGAAAAGAACCTTCTTCAAAGTTCTTTTTGGTCATTGGAAGAATACCGTTCCCTTGAGTGCAGAATTGGTGTTCCTGTTTCCTTGTTGGCTATTGACCAGGGGTCACTCACAGCCCCTAAAAGGCTGTTGTAATCCCTTTGCACATGGCCTTCTCTATCTTTAAGGTCATCGATGTCTCTTTGAATATTTTATGTGCTTTATATCACTGACTTTCCCTTCTTCTACCACCCAGAGAAAATGTTCTGCTTTTAAAAGGCTTGTGTGATTAGATTAAGCTTACCTACTCCTATTATACCAGCATAAGTATAGTCCTAATTCCTCTGTGTTTGAGGCTGGTTAACATAAAGTTCTCCGTGATGTAGGGTATCCATCTCTTTTTTGGTTTATATAGACTTTTATTCATTGAAGCACATTCCAGTTCTCCACCATCTGTGATGAATGTCTGTGTTCATGCATAGTCAAAACTCAAATTAAATATAATATACACACAGACTAGATAGAACTGATATCTCCTTATTATACGGTCTAATTAAGAAACTTAATTAAACTTGCAAAATCCCTTTTGACCCTGACCAGTGTGGCTCAGTTGGTTGGGCATCATCCTGCAAACTGAAAGTAAAACTGGAAAAGTCAGCATTCACGCTGCCTGTTACTACCAGACCAATAAGTACAGACAAGGATTAAATCTGTATGTGCATTTTATTCAGATGCCAGTGACCTGAGAAGATAGCAGGTTATGTACCCTAAAAACTGTCTTAACATTTCATCTCAAGCTGACCTTTTTATAAGGATAAGAAAGGGTAGGTAAGGGATTTGGGAAAAGGCTAATCAGATTAGAGTTGCAGTCCAGTTGAGATTTGCCTTTATCTACTGATATCTACTGATATCTACTGCCTTTATCTACAGTTGAGTATTGCTTTATCTACTGATCAACAATTCTTTTTTCTGCACCATGGATATTCCCTGACTGAAATACAAAGGCTCAGATACTATCTCATTCACTTGCAGACCCCCTGGGGCACAAGGGTTGAACTGCCTGATGACCTCCTAGAGTCACATATTCCAGTTCCTGGAACAATAGCTTTTTATGTGGAGCAGCCACTTAAACCTATCAACTGTAACTAAAGCTAAAATATTTAACTCTTTGAGTTCCCCTATAAAATGTTGCCAGTTCAATTTCTGGTCAGAGCATATGCCTGATTTGTGGGTTCAGTCCTAGGTCAGGGTGTGCATAAAAGACAACAGGTCGACAGTTCTCTCTCACACTGATGTCTCTCTCCCCCTTTCTCTCTCCCTTCCCCATCTCTAAAATAAAAAATTAAAAAAATTAAAAATTATTTTCACCTAGTAACATAACATAGTCAGGAGAATAACACCAAAGGGCAGTGATCATGGAAGTCATTTTAGAATTCTGTCTATAAAATGAAGATAAAACCACATTACTTACTGGGTTATAATAAAGATTAAAAGAAAAATCCATTTAAAAATACTTAGCATAGAGACCTTAGGACTTCCAGCCAAGATGGAGGTGTAGATGGAAGTACTGTGCCTCCTCACAAAACCAAAATTAAAGATGACAAATATTTACAAACAATAACACAGCCAAAACAGAAAATTGAACTGTGGAAGTCCAACAACCATTCAACCAGACCAGTAAGAGGGGTGGAGTCCACGGTCGGTAGAGAGGGAACTCGACAGGAAAGGGCAGGAGCTGCCAGACCGGGAGCACAGGCAGTGTCGGCACCCTGTTCATAGACCCTAGATGTGGGGAGGAAATGGGCAGGGCAGTTCACTGTTGGTGGTGACACATTCAAACATAGATAAACTAGTCAAGAACTGGCAGTAAGACGAACCAGGCAGCCCAGGGCCCCAGCGACAAGAAATAAAGCCTAAAAACAATGATTGAAAAGGTGCCAGGAGAGACTCCCAGCCTCACACGAGAGGTTGTTGGGGAGACCTGCAAGGTCCTGGAGCGTGCATAGACCTGTCCACCTGGGAACCAGCAACAGAGGGGCCCAGTTTGCTTGTGGGAAGCAGCAGAGGAGACGCAAATCCAAGAGAGTGCAGAACAGGAGCCATTGTTCCCTCTCTGACCCCACCTCCACAGACAGCCTCACAACACGGCAACTAGATTGCCCCACCCTGATAAACACCTAAGGCTCTGCCACCCATACATAACAGGTGCCACCTGAACAAATATGACTCTAACAGAACAGGTCAAAGCCCCAGAGCCAATACTTTTAAGTGACCAAGAGATAGCCAACCTATCAGATGCACAGTTCATAGCACTGGTGATCAGGATGCTCACAGAACTGGTTGATTTTGGTTGCAAATTAGATGAACAAATGAAGGTGTTGATAAGTGAAATGAAGGAAAATGCACAGGGACCAATAGTGATGGGAAGAAAACTGGGACTCAAATCAATGGAGTAGACTAGAAGGAAGAAAGAAACATCCCATCAGAAAAGAATGAAGAAACAAGAATTCAAAAAAAAAATGAGGAGAGGCTTAGGAACCTCCAGGACATCTTTAAACGTTCCAACATCCGAATTATAGGGGTACCAGAAGGGGAAGAGGAAGATCAACAAGTGGAAAACTTATTTGAACAAATAATAAAGGAGAACTTTCCCAATCTGGAAAAGGAAATAGACTTCTAGGAGGTCCAGGAAGCTCAGATAATTCCAAAGAAGGTGGACCCAAGGAGGAACACACCAAGGCACAGCATAATTATATTAGCCAAGATTATAATGAAGGAGAGAATTCTAGAAGCAGCAAGAGATAAGGGGACAGTTACCTACAAAGGAGTTCCCATCAGATTGTCAGCTGATTTCTCAAAAGAGACCTTACAGGCAAGAAGGGACTGGAAAGAAGTATTCCAAGTCATGAAAGGCAAGGACCTACATCCAAGACTGCTCTATCCAGCAAAGCTTTCATTTAGAATGGAAGGGCAG